>JADBJO010003700.1:150704-163204 GCA_016801955.1 Conus betulinus | reverse complement strand
GTGAAAAGGAAAACACTGCCATCGACTGCAGACATATCTTCAGTAGTCTTAACAAACAGTATTGTATTGTATTTGCTGAAGCAGCATTAGCGCATTCTTTCAGCAAAATGATGAAGGAATGATCAGTTTGGAAAAGAAAAACCTGGATCGGATGGAATAATGAGGACGTAATATTCACTGAAACCTGTGGGCAAAAAAAATCAATCAGGACATTGCGTGATTCTGGCTCTGGGGATAAAGGGGTCAGATTTTGGTTTCCCGGCTTTTCCAGACATAATTAATTATGGTTTCATTTCCAGACATAATTAATTATGGTTTCATTTCCAGACATAATTAATTATGGTTTCATTTCCAGACATATGGTTCATCCGTACTCGTGAGCAGTGAGGTAGGGGAACGTTCACAGAAAAGATATAACCTTTGACATAGCCAGGTGTCGAGGTCACTGCAGGGGTCAGTATTGGCTGCAGTGAAGGGTATATCACTAGTGTCAGTTGAGCCGAGAATGGTTTACACACAAACATGCTATGACCTGTTGTGGAATGGTGTATTATAATCTGTTAATGACTGCATGAACTGACCACATCACAGCCCTTGACCACATCTGAATGCTTTGTCCTCCTTTCAGTTCAAGGTGAAGGGTGAGTGGTGGACGTGGATCGACTACCCGGAGTTCCACCGCCTCGTCCAGCGCTACAACGACAGCCAGGGAAGGCGGACATTCACAGCCGCTGACTACATGGCCAAGACCCCCCACTGGGCAGTCTATGGCGCCAAAGAACAAGGGTTCGATCCTGCTGAGACCCGCTACTTCCGCAAGAAGCAGAAAGACATTAGTGGGTGTTGAGATGAGATTACTGGGGAGTGCTTGCCCTGAGAACTGTGCAAGAACACTGTTGAATGTATGTTTCCAAACATCCTTAAAATGGAAAAACATCGGAGAATTAAACAAACATTGTAGAATGTATGGCGACACATAGGAAGATCAAATGAGAAACAATGTAGAGAGAGTAAATTTATTGACGCACATCATTAAATCAAAGTGGAAATATAAAAGTAAAATGACAAACAGTGTAGGATGAAATGAAATAAACATGGTGGAAGGAAGTGAGAACTATAGTGGTAGTGGTGGGTGAATGTTTCTTCCACAAGAACATTGGAGACTGAAAGGAGGAACGCTGGGGTCACACTAAACACTTTCAGTGGGCAGACAAGCATAGCAGCTCCTTCCTTTCAACAGCTTTTAAGTTACACTGTAATTATCAAACTCACTCCACACCAGCAACATCAGTACTCTGTAGTCAGGGATGAAAACTTTTCAGCAGTGTCTGCCATTTCTGCCAGAAAAAAAATTGTCTGTGTGAAAAAAAAAGCTTGTAAGCAATGGGAAACTGCCTGTATCACAAACTTCTTGTCCACTGTCGGAAATACTTGCAAATGGCATCATTCTTATTCTGCTTCTCATTCCCGTTGTTCCTCGACATGGCGTTGAGTGAAAGTCCTGATGATGATGGCCACCTCTTTGGCCAGAACCAACACAGACTAGAAATGGATGAGGACAGCAGGAATGCAGGTTGTTGGAAAATGAGCTGAAAACTGCTTCTTGTGGTCCAGTGACCTGGCCACATTGCCTTAGTCCATGACTCCTTGGACTTCACACACAGCCCCACAACTCTATCTTTTAAAGGATACCTAGCATGCATGTAGTTGGTGCAGGATTTCATTGTGTTTGTTTGTATGTACGTTGGTTGATCAGCAGGTGTGATATGTGTTTGGTGTTGCGCTTGTGACCAATATACAGGCCAAGGTATGGCCCTGCATACATCCCAATGATGTCAGAAGAGAAGCACTCCGCACTGCGGATGTGGGGGGGAGCATTGCACAGTCTGTGGTGGACTACTCTCCTTTGTCCCGCATGAAAGGCGTGGCTGGTTCACAACTCTGTGCCATAGAATCCAGGGAGCAATGTTCCAAAATGATTCCAGAGTAAAAATGGAAGCAGCGAGATGGGATTTCTTTTCCTGTGGCACACTTTTGGTTTGTCACTGATGAGATTTTGTGTACACATGTCTTCATCTTTACAGAGAAATGCAGATCTCTCTGTAAATTATGTGGTATACTGAGCTCTTGAAGACTGATCTCAAAGGGCATCTGTTCTCATCCTGGAAAAGCCGGAGGGAGAGGGTCTGTTGTTGTGTTGCTGCCCACAGCCCTGGAGTTTCCTCTGGGAAAAGTTGTTAGAGATCAGCTGGAGGGAGAGGGTCTGTTGTTGTGTTGCTGTCCACAGCCCGCAGTTTCCTCTGGGAAAAGTTGTTAGAGATCAGCTGGAGGGAGAGGGTCTGTTGTGTTGCTGTACACAGCCCCGCAGTTTCCTCTGGGAAAAGTTGTTAGAGATCAGCTGGAGGGAGAGGGTCTGTTGTTGTGTTGCTGTACACAGCCCTGCAGTTTCCTCTGGGAAAAGTTGTTAGAGATCATTGGAGGGAGGGCTCATTAGTTGCCGGTATGGAGGAAGGCCTCCTCCACAGCCCCTTCAGCATCCTGTAGAACAGTCCTGTTACAACAGCGTCCTGTAGAACAGTCCTGTTACACAGCATCCTGTAGAACAGTCCTGTTACAACAGCATCCTGTAGAACAGTCCTGTTACAACAGCGTCCTGTAGAACAGTCCTGTTACAACAGCGTCCTGTAAAACAGTCCTGTTACAACAGCATCCTGTAGAAAAGTCCTGTTACAACAGCATCCTGTTACAACAGCGTCCTGTAGAACAGTCCTGTTACAATAGCATCCTGTAGAACAGTCCTGTTACAACAGCATCCTGTTACAACAGCGTCCTGTAGAACAGTCCTGTTACAATACATCCCTGTAGAACAATCCTGATACAACAGCTGAAGGGAGGTGCTCTCCCATCCGGGGAATGCCTTCAGCATCCAGTCGCTGTAGAACAGTCCTGTCACAACAGCGTCCTGTAGAACAGTCCTGTTACAATAACATCCTGTAGAACAATCCTGATACAACAGCTGAAGGGAGGTGCTCTCCCATTCCGGGGAATGCCTTCAGCATCCAGTCGCTGTTCCCACTGTCACAGGATATGTGTGTTGCACAGAAGGCAGCGCTGTGTAGATCTGCTGTCACAGGATATATGTGTTGCACAGAAGGCAGCGCTGTGTAGATCTGCTGTCACAGGATATGTGTGTTGCACAGAAGGCAGCGCTGTGTAGATCTGCTGTCACAGGATATGTGTGTTGCACTGAAGGCAGCGCTGTGTAGATCTGCTGTCACAGGATATGTGTGTTGCACAGAAGGCAGCGCTGTGTAGATCTGCTGTCACAGGATATGTGTGTTGCATAGAATGCAGTGCAGTGTAGATCTGCTGTCACAGGATATGTGTGTTGCACAGAAGGCAGCGCTGTGTAGATCTGCTGTCACAGGATATGTGTGTTGCACAGAAGGCAGCGCTGTGTAGATCTGCTGTCACAGGATATGTGTGTTGCACAGAAGGCAGCGCTGTGTAGATCTGCTGGCAGACTGCCTGACAACTTACATCATCAGTCGCTCCACAAACCACTCGGCTCTGTTGTGTGTAGAAAGACAGTCAGATAACAAAGTTGCAACTTCGTGTGTGTGGTTCTTTTATAGGTAGCGACAGCCGAAGCAACGCTGTCATCAACTGGTACTGGACACCAATTTTGCTCATTTTCCATGCACCCTTATGCTCTTGTTCTTTGCATGCTGTGCTTTGAATGATATGTCAAGATAAAGTTCAATATTTCCTCTTTTGAGTGAGTATTATTTCAAGTGTGAATGTTTTGTGAAGAAATGAATACTGAAGAGAGAATGAGGTGTGTGAGCCACTTACTTCCGTCATGAGTCGGGCGCTCGCGGCGATTTTGGGTCAAGTCAACTTTGACACGGTGCTTTTTCTTGCCAAATATTAAAGGGTATGGACAACGCACATGGCTGTATGAGGTTCCAAAACAAAGGGAATTTAATATAGAATTTTTCTGTCAGAGGGGAAATTCAATATTGTAAAAATGAAAACACGGGACGAAGTTTTTGTAACACCTCGCAATTTTTGTGAATTTGGGATTAAATGAACGATCACAGACACATGTTTCCTGCACTCAGAATGAAATAAAGACCATACCCTTTCAATTAAGGTACAAGGTTAATGTCTACATTCCCTGTCCAAATCAATTCAGCCAGTCAAAACGAGTGTCTCATGGACTAAATCTTCGCCAGCACATGTGGCTTCAAAACGAAACTTGGACAACGCTCACTCTCGAACTTCGAAGAACAAGATCTGGAGAATTTTCACAAGGAAATTGGTAAGGATCACTAAACATCGCTTAGAAATGATGTTTTGGTGTAATACTGTCGTACTGCATTATTTTTATTTATTTTTTTTTTCTTTAGACTAAGAGATATTTGCAAAACAATCAGATGAGATGTGAATGCCTGAAGCACAAAGTCTCACTTGACTAGAAGTGAAGTTTCAATCAGTTATTTTTACAAAGTTTATGTATAACGACGACATTTTTAACATAAGTAATTCTAGAGATCCAAAAGTTTGATGCTTTATCTTACTAGTGTATTTTTTTCATTTTCACATTAGTGGTTTAGGTCAGAAAAAACAAGGAAAAGAATGAACGATCGTGTTTTGCCAAGGAAAATAACTCACCTCAACTCGGTCGTTTGACAAACACAATCTCTTCAATTTTCAAAGAAGAAAATGTTTTCGAACAAGCATCAGGATGAAAATTTCCTGAATTGCTATTGATAATGGGCCCATATTAACACAATTTTCTTAACTAAGCCCCAATTGTACAAATGCAGACAAAAAGCCTCAAATCCATGTGAAGCTTTTTTCAGTAGTTCTGAGTAGGCCTGTAACCAATTTTAATTATCAGAGGAATATTCTATCCTGATAGGGAAATATTGACAAGATGGGATCCTCTGTTTTACACAGTCAAATGCATTTTAGTCTGGTGAAATTGTGTGCGCGCGCGTGCACACACACACACACACACACACACACACACAAAACTTTTTTCTTGTCGGTTTTTTTTTTATAAACACACATGACATGTCAACAAGTGTGTGGGTGTGTCTGTGTTGTGGAGTGGGGAGTGAGCAGCTGACTCGGTGACTGCATACATGGAAGACGGACAGACCATTGTAAAGTCTATCGATGGAAATACGAACTTACTTGCATAAACACATCAGTCTAAGTTTGTGAATGGAAACGTTTGATTAACTGCATAAATATTCATAATATAGGTTGCTTTGGAGATGATGTGTAACTATTACTATAAAACATAATTATATGTACATGTGTTTATTCTGGAGAAGAAACTACATGAAAATGTCCAAAGTGTGGAGCATAAACACACAGTACACTCATTCAGTGTTAGTAGCAATGAATATTTCAGCTTCAAGAAATTAAATGCAAATTTACTTGCATGCACAAAGAACTTGCATAGGCTTAATTTGATGTTTACTTATTCTGTTGAAACGCAAGTGCTTTAAATCAATTCGTACACTATGTTTATTTTTTTAATAAGCTGAAACTCTCACTAGACTTAGAATATGCTTTTTTTTTCTGCCTGCCTTTTTGCAGATGGTCCAGTGTTCATGAGACTACGACCTGTTTTCCTTGCTTCTGGGAAGGGGCCTCGACCAGCACTTCCAACCGTTGAACTGACAAATCGCCTGCTGATCCAATAACTGATTCTGAAGACTAATGGAAGAAAAACATTTGACGACCCTGCAGCCTTTCTACTCCAACTTCTGGAAGGAACCAGTGCTCCACTTGTGTTACAATTTTTTTTTTACATTCTTGTACTGACAGAGCAAAAGGCTGTGAGACTAGCCACATGTGATGAAGGAACTGCTTTGTTGTCCCAGACATTGGAAATTGATATTGAAAGTTCAGGGTCATCACTTCATGGAGTGCATCGACAGCAGCTTCACCACTCAGACCACCCACACTGGAACTGTTGAGGGACCTGCACCACTCAGACCACCCACACTGGAACTGTTGAGGGACCTGCACCACTCAGACCACCCACACTGGAACTGTTGAGGGACCTGCACCTCTCAGACCACCCACACTGGAACTGTTGAGGGACCTGCACCACTCAGACCACCAACACTGGAACTGTTGAGGGACCTGCACCACTCAGACCACCCACACTGGAACTGTTGAGGGACCTGCACACTTTTAAGAAACTGGAACTGGGCGTTTCCTACAGAAACATTAGCTAGTGGTGGATTCAACTCACTGGTATGATTGGGCCAGAAAAGAAACTCATGAAAGAATTCAGAAACTGCAAAACAAAAAAGAGTAAACAAACTCCAGCCAAACGTTGCACGCAATCCTAAAAAAAAGAAAGGAGTTGGAGAACTTTCTGGCATCCAATGCTTTTTGTCAAGTACTGAGTCTGCTGGTCAGAAGAGTAAGTCCATTACTTCAGACAGTGACGGAGCAAACAGAGAAAAATCAGTGTTGTCATCTGACGCTCCTCACTCTTTTAAACATCTTGCAGAAGTCATCAGAAGAAGCTGTTCAACTGGCTGCTGCAAGAAGGCAAGAAGAAGAACTGCTGAAAGAGATTTCTGAACTGAACATAAAATTAGATGTAGTAGTTGATACCAGCAGACAACATTTTTATGAAAAACAAGCACTTTGCAGGAGAAGACAAATCTTACACAAATAGCAACTGATGCAAATGTACTTCTACAAGAAACGTGTGATCAGCATGCAGAATCAGTGCCACTCTACAAACAACAGAGGCCAAAGTGCGTTACTATCAAAAGCATGATGACAGCTGGTAAAGACAGTGAATGGAATACAATCTGATTTAGATGAAAAATGCAAGACGGACTTGAATCAAACAAAGAGGAAACTGCGAAATCTTCAGCCTCTGTATGCTAACGTCCAGCATTGCTGGAGGCTAGCTCTCCGTTTCATGGCGTGAGGGCATGTGTTTTTCAAAGAGGGCATGTGTTTTTCACAGAGGGCATGTGTTTCCCAAACTGCAGGTTTCTGATGCTCTTCTCCAGGCAGACACATGGGACATGCATGTAGATGGTACTTCCAGATCAGGACACCAAGTCAGCATTGATGGACAGTTGTCAAGTGCAGGGTTTACATCAGTTTGCACAGAAAATACCAACACACTGATGGATATCATCTCCAGACTCCTGGAAGAATCATCTGAAGTCATGGATGCAGATGAAGCTGACCTGAAGTTTGTGATTATGTTGTCAAGTCTGTGTGGTACAATGACTGATCGTGCCAATGTCAGGAAATCTTTCAGTCGGCAGTTAGATGCTGAATGAAGAGTGATACTGCAGACCAATTCAGAGCTGGAGATCCTTCACTGCAACACACATCTGCTACTGGGAATAAGTCATGCCTGTGAAAAGGTTCTGCAGGAAGAAGAGAAACAACATGGTGTATGGCTGGGTAGGACAAGATTCCACCCTGTTCTTCATTCAGGTCAGCTGTGGAGGGTTTCAGCAGCAAGGTATGTCCAGCTTAGTGACTGCCCTGGACCTCAGTGTGGAGGGTTCAGCAGCAAGGTATGTCCAGCTTAGTGACTGCCCTGGACCTCAGTGTGGAGGGTTCAGCAGCAAGGTATGTCCAGCTTAGTGACTGCCCTGGACCTCAGTGCGGAGGGTTCAGCAGCAAGGTATGTCCAGCTTGCCAGAGACTGCCCTGGACCTGTGGAGGGTTCAGCAGCAAGGTATGTCCAGCTTGCCAGTGACTGCCCTAGACCTCAATGTGGAGCAGCAAGGTATGTCCAGCTTGCCGGTGACTGCCCTAGACCTCAGTGTGGAGCAGCAGCAGGTATGTCCAGCTTGCCAGTGACTGCCCTAGACCTCAGTGTGGAGCAGCAAGGTATGTCCAGCTTGCCAGTGACTGCCCTAGACCTCAATGTGGAGCAGCAAGGTATGTCCAGCTTGCCGGTGACTGCCTGGACCTCGTGGAGATGGCAAGAATGGTTGTCCGGACAGCTGGGAGACCTTCTGTGAGATGAACAACATGAAGTCCTGGATAACCAGCTACAGGACCAACGGGTTTAACAACTTTTTCCAGGCTGCTGCTGCCCTTCATTTCCACAGGAATGACACTGAAGGTTTTTTGAAAGTCTTCCTACCCAAACAGAACAGAAAAATTCAGAGTGTCCAGGCTGACAGTCTTTGTGACAAGATTGACTGTTGTCTTGTTGCCTTGGGTCTCCTCCAGTTCAGAGTGACAGGGCCATACTGGGAGTTGCTGGCACAGGACATCCACTACCTTGACTTTTATGTCTGTGTGGATGAACTGTCACGTCATTTTGGGGCACAGGACATACACAACCTTGACTTCTATGTCTGTGTGGATGAACTGTCACGTCATTTTGGGGCACAGGACATTAACTACCTTGACTTCTATGTCTATGTGGATGAACTGTCAATTCATTTTGGGGCACAGGACATCCATACCTTGACTTCTACATCTATGTGGATGAACTGTCACCTCATTTGGGGGCACAGGACATCCACTGCCTTGACTTCTATGTCTATGTGGATGAACTGTCACATCATTTTGGGAGATGGACAGTGGACCCAGCTGATGCCTTTGTCACTGAGTATGAGGCATTGTTTGACACAGTCTTCATGCCTGACCATTGTTTGACACAGTCTTCATGCCTGACCATTGTTTGACAAAGTCTTCATGCCTGACCATTGTTTGACAAAGTCTTCATGCCTGATCATTGTTTGACAAACTTTTCATGCCTGACCATTGTTTGACACAGTCTTCATGCCTGACCATTGTTTGACACAGTCTTCATGCCTGACCATTGTTTGACACAGTCTTCATGCCTGACCATTGTTTGACAAAGTCTTCATGCCTGACCATTGTTTGACAAAGTCTTCATGCCTGACCATTGTTTGACACAGTCTTCATGCCTGACCATTGTTTGACACAGTCTTCATGCCTGACCATTGTTTGACACAGTCTTCATGCCTGACCATTGTTTGACACAGTCTTCATGCCTGACCATTGTTTGACAAAGCCTTCATGCCTGACCATTGTTTGACACAGTCTTCATGCCTGACCATTGTTTGACACAGTCTTCATGCCTGACCATTGTTTGACACAGTCTTCATGCCTGACCATTGTTTGACAGTCTTCATGCCTGACCATTGTTTGACACAGTCTTCATGCCTGACCATTGTTTGACAAAGTCTTCATGCCTGACCATTGTTTGACAAAGTCTTCATGCCTGACCATTGTTTGACAAAGTCTTCATGCCTGACCATTGTTTGACACAGTCTTCATGCCTGACCATTGTTTGACACAGTCTTCATGCCTGACCATTGTTTGACACAGTCTTCATGCCTGACCATTGTTTGACAAAGCCTTCATGCCTGACCATTGTTTGACAAAGTCTTCATGCCTAACCATCATTCTCTGCTGCACATCAATGAAGACAGGCAAGGAAAGGTGAAGTACATCCTGAAGAAGATCAGCGCAGGTGTTATGATCACTGTTAATAACCAGCTGAAAGATTTTCTGGAGGGGGGAGCGATATTTCAATGTACCCAACCCAGATGTCCGACAAAAACTGGAGCACTCCAAACTCACCAACCTTGTCAGTGAGCAGGCATTTGGAGACCTGGTCTTCAGCCTATTAAGCAACGCAGTGCATCGTTTCATCATCATAGCACCATCAATATGATGAAGAGAAACAAGGCATCTGTGTATGGTTCAGCCGCAAAAAGGAGCAGGGAAAAAGTGATCTTCTTCGTCTCTCTGCTGAAAAGGCTCCTCAGCTTCGGAAGCAGCATGTCCAGGCAGAGAAAGACGGTATTAGCAGGAGGAGGATTATACTGGAAGAAAACCAGCAGGAAAAAAGCATCATTGGCTGGAAGATCTGATTAGCTAAATGAAATAGTGAGGCAGATGAAAGTTCACAGGGGGCCATGCTGCACTTCAGTTGATGTCAACCGTTCGTTGCTCATGTACTGCGCACACAAAGATCAGGCTGCAGCACTAAGAGCTGACATTCAGTATCACAAGGTGGTTCTTGGAAAAAAATCTCCACTTCTGCGATTGGGGGGTATAGTCCAGGTGCTGAGTGCCAGACTCAAAGCTTTTAGCAGACAATTCTGTGTGTGTCACCTCCAATCCTGCTTCAGCTGCATGTCCTGCTAGTGGCAGACACCCTGGAAATTGTTGTCCTGCTGTTCTTCCTGCAGATGATTGTGTGCCTCCTCTTGCTGCAGCCAACTCCCAACCTGTTGCAGCTGTTGAAGTAAATCAACCAACACCACATTCTCCCAATCCTCCAGATCCTGATCCTGCTCCCCCTCAAGGAAATGCCGGTCATCATTGTGGCCATGGTCCTGCTCCACCATCCTCAAAAAACGGAGACTTCAGGGTGTTGCTCAAAGCCTGTCTCCTGAATCTTCCAACAGTGCAAATCCACACGATGAAGGACACCAGTTGTCTTTCACCACGTACCAGTGGCAAGTTGGGAGATTTGGTTGCCATCCATGACGATGACGACTTCAACACTGGTGAAGTTGTTGAAGTCATCTCTCCAGAAGAGGGTAAAATCAATGTCATGGAGAAGTGCAGCATTAGGAAGACAGCATTTACTTGGCCCAAAGTTCCAGACAAATGGAAGGTCCATAGAAACTTTGTGTTTGTCTGTGGGAAAGACATCAGCATTGTTCCCATCTCATCTTCAGGCAGAACATGGTGCGTTGAAACCATGGATTTGCACATAAAGAAGCATATGGACTTCAAAGCTCTGTCTGTAGTTGTTTAGTGCTTTATCACACCATAAAACCTGCCTCATACGGGAAAAGACATCAGAAAGTGTACTGTATAGACCTCTGTTATTCTAAGTCACCAAATATGTGCCTTCAGTAGCTGAGGCAGTGACATTTCCTCTGCTTTTATAATGTTTTTTTACAGCATAATGGCAAGAAGCTGTACTGAAACTGGTTTCAGTTTACTTCAAAAAGTAAATGCAACCATAGGCACTAGTGTCTTATGTCAAAATCCCCATGCTGGGGTCATTATTTTTTTCAAAATTAATTCTTTTATTACTGAAAATATCAAATTGAAAGTAACAGCCATTTTTAAACTGGAAATCTGGTAAATGTTTACATAATCTGATATGCAAAAACTCCAAATAGACAACACTAACTTTTAGGCAACTTTCTATTGATTCTTGTCTTCAAGACTTGCACATGTGCTTGACTCTTCGGTATTTCAGGTCATCTGATGGCCATTTGAAACAGTAAAAACTGGTAATATTATGCCCCAAAAGTTTGTAATTGCATGTACTTATTGGATTTATCAACATATATCACAGTACCAAATTTTGAGGCAATATCCTAAGTGGTTTAAAAAGTACGACAGTTTATTGTATATTTGTTGTGAATATGGTCCGTTGCTGCATTTTTTGCACATTTTAGCAAAAGCAAGCCTCCATATTTCATAATTTTGAACACCTATGTGCATACAAAAAAGTGGACTTAGACTACATATTTAGTACATAAGAACAATGAAAGAAAACATGAGCCAGAAATAGTTTTGTTGAAATGACAGGGCCTCAGAAATGGTAGAATGTGCAAATGTGACATCTGTTTTATGGCCTCTCACTGAAGAAAAACTATGTCTGCTATTGGTGTGTGTATTTGTTTTAGTGGAAGTACATGTTGAGGTCTGCAAGTTTGTAAAAAATCAGCGGTATGTTTTGTGTCGTTTGGCTGCCTCAGGTCTTCAAAGTTGCTCCAAATCTCCATTTTTGAGTAACATTTTGGAAGCATCAAATTTTAAATGACAGTATCTCTGGAACTAAATAAGATTGAACAGTAATCTTTTTTTTCTTTTGTTTCTTTTGAACATATCTATAAGAAAAACACAAAAAAGTTACATTCAATAGAGCAAGAATATGTTTGGCTGCCACTTCCTTCGTTTTTACTGAGCATCTGCTCACATTGTGACATTGGACCAGTTTTGGTCAGTGTGTGGGTGTGGGTGTGGGTGTGTACATCCTTCCGTTGAACGTTTGTTCACATTCTGATACAAAGATTCATTATTATTTTCGATCAGTGTGTGTGTGTGTGTGTGTCCTTCAGGTCATCATATTTCACAACAGGGTTCTTTGTAACCGTTTTTTCCTCCAGCATGGCTGTGTAAATTGAGGTTGCCCTGCGATGTGTTCAGAGGTCAGCGAGTCGACTGTCCAGCCAGTGGGGGCAAGGAGCACAGCCAGTGTGGTGATGAAGACAAGGGTGGGATACTTTCCCCCTGTGTGTCTTCCAGGTAAAAGTCTGACAGTGTATGGCAAGACTGTCTGCAGAGGTTGAGCCATTCAGGAGAGACCTTGTGCCTTCACCGTTCTTTGCACCTCATGTTGTGACCTGCTGTACTGTCTGCAGAGGTTGAGCCATTCAGGAGAAAGCTTGTGCCTTCACCGTTCTTCACACTTC
>JADBJO010003700.1:140704-148204 GCA_016801955.1 Conus betulinus | reverse complement strand
AAAGACACTTTGTCGTTGAGTGTCCAGTGTCCTAGCAGTGTTACACGGGAGACTATGCTTCCAATACAAATGTAACAACTTTCTGTGGATCAGGTTGGATGCCTTGTTCGCTGATGACATGTCCAGAACCTGTGTGACTATGTCCTGTCTGATGTGACAGTTGCCACGATTCAGCGTCATTCCCCAGTCTCTGATAGCATTCATGGCACGTGAAAGTCATTCATCAGGTTCTGCTGTAGCAGATCCATGAACCAGAATATCATCAATGATGATCTCACACCCTTTCAGATGTCCCAACATTTCCTCCATCTTCCTCTGAAACTCATCAGTTCCAACATTGATACCCATTGCCAGTCGACGCATGCAATATTGACCAAAGGGTGTAATGAATGTGGTCAGCAACTTGTTTCCTTTGTCCAGGAGTACCTGGTGATATCCTCCAGAAACATCCAGTGTTGTGAATATTTCGGAACCTGTTAATTTAAGTGCAATGTCGTCGAGGTTGGATACCATGAGATGTGGTCTTAGCACACTCTTATTCAGCATCTTGAAGTCGATGCAGATTGTACTATTGTCATTCTTTGTTTTGACTGGAACACCTGGGGCACACTGGTCAGTCAGAATTGTCACTTTCTCTGTGATGCCATTCTTCTCCATCATGTCAAGTTCCTGTTTCTTTTTTTCATGAATATGGAAGGGAATGCTTCCTGCGGTGGTAACACAGTAAGGTTTGGTGCCATCTCCAAGCACAAACTTGACAGGTGATGTTTTCAGTAGCCCTGTGCTAGTAGATAGACATCCTCACCCTCAACGTCATTCAGTCTCTGGATCAGTCCCATCGACTGGCACACTGCTCTGCTGAGAGACCACTGCATGCTGACTGAGGCACCACTGGGTTGTGGAAGGTGAACTCTCTGCCGTTGTGCGAGACTTCAGCAGTGAACTCGCCTAACGTCTTCACTCGTCCCCCTGGTGATTTCAGGTATGCAGTAGTTGATGGGTTAAGTGTAAGTTGATGTGGTAGTTTTCTATAATCAGGTGATTTCAGGTATGCAGTAGTTGATGGGTTAAGTGTAGGTCGATGTGGTAGTTTCCTATAATCAGGTGATTTCATGTATGCAGTAGTTGATGGGTTAAGTGTAGGTCGATGTGGTAGTTTTTCTATAATCAGGTGATTTCAGGTATGCAGTAGTTGATGGGTTAAGTGTAGGTTGATGTGGTAGTTTTTATAATCAGGTGATTTCAGGTGATGCAGTAGTTGATGGGTTAAGTGTAGGTTGATGTGGTAGTGTTCTATAATCAGGTGATTTCAGGTATGCAGTAGTTGATGGGTTAAGTGTAGGTTAGTGTGGTAGTTTTCTATAATCAGGTGATTTCAGGTATGCAGTAGTTGATGGCTGAGGTGTAAGTCGCTGTGGTAGGTTTCCTGAATCAAGTTTCTTTCAAATAGTGACATCAGTTCCAGTGTCAGTCTTAAAACCTGTCACCTGGTTACTACCACACACATCCAAGCCAACAGTCCAAACTCCTGTGTGTCCAATATTTGTTAAGCCAGTATGCATCCGTTTCCAATTCTTGAAGAGAACTTGGCTTCTTCGTATTGCAGCATCTGGCGAAATGTTTTTTTCTGCTGTCATATTCTGCACTTTTGACCCTTGCCTGGACATGGTTTGTCAGCGTTAATGTATCCACATCAAGTACATGTATTCTTGTCTTTCCCTGTTGCTGGGAAATCTTGATTCCTGGAGTTCCTTCTACGCTGTGGAATTTTGTCTCTGTGGTCACAATCTTGACCACAGCCCCAATGAAAACTGTACAATTCATTGAGGTCAGCTTCACCACTGGCTGCTTGTTCCTCATTTTGTTGCCTGACCATCTCTTGCTGTCTTGTTATTTCCATTGCACGTTCTGGGGCCAGATCTGGCATCCACTGAGGCTTTTCCCTGATATGTTGATCATGCAGACCAATCACTAGACTGTCTGTCACATGATCTTATGGGTCTTTATCATGACAGTTAAATCATTCTAAACTAGCTGTTATCTCCCCTTACTTCCCCCAGAAGCTGACCAGTTCAATATATATTTTATGAAAATCATAAAATAAAAATGAATAAACATAAGATGTGATTTTTTTCAAGTTATGTTTATAAATGATTGAGAAACCACAAACACATAGAGCAAAGTTATTTTTCTGTTTATTTGGTAAGACAGTATGCAGGACAAAGAAAATGAGATTTTGCTGCCCTGTATACATAGTGGTGGTACACATCCTATGAACAAAAAGAATAAAATAACTGGTTTTATGCCCTGAATTTATTCAAATGTTGGAACCAGTTCAAGGGCTTCAGTCACATTGTAACAGCGATTTGTGGTGCTTCCTTCACCACGCATGCTTGATGGAGTGGCAGACAACGCCATGTTGCCACGTTAAGCCAAACCAAGCTGGTGACATGGTGTTAACAGCATCTGCTAGCGAGCATTCAGCATGCAAAGCCTAAGTACCGGTACATCTGCACTCTAATTAATATGCAAGAGCTATCTGTAGCAAGTAGTTTTGTATCAAAGCTTTGTTCACTTCAGAGAAAAATTCCAAAGCTTTGGACTGCATATACAGTTAGTATACAAAAGTTGTGAACATAAGGACCGGATGTGCAGTCCTTAGACATACGATCCTTAGTAGAAAGAGTTAATCACCAGTAACTGTAGTGCTCTAGTAAATTCTTCCACACTTTCATCAGGAAACTGTTTTCTGCAGTTAAACTTCTGTCATGAAGGATGTTTCTTTTAGGCACAAAATAATCCGACAGTTTCTTGACGAGACAGTCAAAGCCTGTATCAGATTCAGAGGGAGTAGCTTATGAATTCAATTTCAAACTTTTGAAAATCTTTCCAGCATCTCTTGGCCCCATGGCGTATAACAAAGAATCTCTTTGAACATCTCAATCTTCCAGATGGTTTCGTAGCTCCTCTGAATTTTGAAAAGTCTTCAGCCAATCTGGCCATTCAGTTGTTTTGAAGGAAAATCATGGAGGTGAATTGTATCTTGCCATCTCTAAAATGACCCTGAAACTTCTGACACCAACTCTGAGTGTGATCAATGGGCTAAACGGATGATATTCTGTAAAATCATCTTCAAAGCACAACAAGAGATCGCGAAGACGACTCGCTGTCGAGAGTCTAGCACCCAAGCGACGTTACAAGGGAAACAACTCTTCCAATACAAATGTAACCTCTTGCAAATAGTGTTGCTTCCCTTGATAGTACTTCACCTGTGGCTAGGTTCGGCATTGATGAGTCACTATGGCAATGATGAAAGTGTTCATACACCCTTTGTACCTCAAGAATGGGATGAATAAAAGAACTGAGACTAATGCAGAGTATACAGAACAATATTGTTTGACCAGTGACTGACTATGATAAAAGCACTAATACATCCTCTCTGCACTTGCCACTGGGTAGAATACTGCTGGGGCCAGAGACAACAAAGGAAGGGATTATGCTTTCTTGCTTCGTTCAATGTCCTCCTCGCTTTTCTTCTTCTTCCATTCTGTGAAGCCGCCCTGGAACCAACAATGAGAAAGTCATTGTAAGGAAACATCACTGACACCAACATTGAGAAAGTCATTGTAAAGAAACATCACTGACACCAACATGGAGCAAGACTGTAACAGACAACACTGACACCAACATGGAGGAAGACAGTGTAACAGACAACACTGACACCAACATGGAGGAAGACAGTGTAACAGACAACACTGACATCAACATGGAGGAAGACTGTAAACTGACAACACCGACATCAACATGGAGGAAGACAGTGTAACAGACAACACTGACACCATCATGGAGGAAGACGGTGTAACAGACAACACTGACACCAACATGGAGGAAGACAGTGTAACAGACAACAGTGACTCTAACACGGAGGAAGACAGTGTAACAGACAAAACTGACACCAACAAGGAGGAAGTCAGTGTAACAGACAACACTGACATCAACATGAAGGAAGACTGTAAACAGACAACACTGACACCAACATGGAGGAAGACAGTGTACAGAGAACACTGACACCAACATGGAGGAAGACTGTGTACAGAGAATACTGACACCAACATGGAGGAAGACAGTGTAACAGACAACACTGACACCAACATGGAGGAAGACAGTGTAACAGACACCACTGACACCAACATGGAGGAAGACTGAAAACAGACAACACTGACACCAAAATGGAGGAAGACTGAAAACAGACAACACTGACACCAACATGGAGGAAGACAGTGTAACAGACAACACTGACACCACATGGAGGAAGACAGTGTAACAGACAACACTGACATCAACATGGAGGAAGACTGTAAACTGACAACACTGACATCAACATGGAGGAAGACAGTGTAACAGACAACACTGACACCTGACATTATGGAGGAAGACAGTGTAACAGACAACACTGACACCAACATGGAGGAAGATAGTGTAACAGACAACAATGACTCTAACACGGAGGAAGACAGTGTAACAGACAAAACTGACACCAACAAGGAGGAAGTCAGTGTAAGAGACAACACTGACATCAACATGAAGGAAGACTGTAAACAGACAACACTGACACCAACATGGAGGAAGACAGTGTACAGAGAACACAGACACCAAACATGGAGGAAGACTGTGTACAGAACACTGACACCAACATGGAGGAACAGTGTAACAGACAACACTGACACCAACATGGAGGAAGACAGTGTAACAGACAACACTGACATCAACATGGAGGAAGACTGAGAACAGACAACACTGACACCAACATGGAGGAAGACTGAAAATAGACAGTGCTGACACAACATGGATGAAGACAGTGTAACAGACAACACTGACACCAACATGGAGGAAGAAGGTGTAACAGACAACACTGACACCAACATGGAGGAAGACAGTGTAACAGACAACACTGACACCAACATGGAGGAAGACAGTAACTGACACCTAAATGGAGGAAGACAGTGTAACAGACAACACTGACACCAACATGGAGGAAGTCAGTGTAACAGACAACACTGACACCAACAAGGAGGAAGACAGTGTAGCGGACAACACTGACACCAACATGGAGGAAGACAGTGTACAGAGAATACTGACACCAACATGGAGGAAGACAGTGTAACAGACAACACTGACACCAACATGGAGGAAGACAGTGTAACGGACAACACTGACACCAACATGGAGGAAGACAGTGTAACAGACACCACTGACACCAACATGAAGGAAGACTGTAAACAGACAACACTGACACCAACATGGAGGAAGACAGTGTAACAGGCACCACTGACACCAACATGGTGGAAGACTGTAAACAGACAACACTGACAGTGAACTAAACCAGTACGTCAAAGAACAAATGGCGAACTAAAACCAGTATGTCAAAGAACAATGACATGGAACTAAACCAGTACGTCAAAGAACAATGACAGTGAACTAAACCAGTACGTCAAAGACCAATGACAGTCAGTGAACTAAACCAGTACGTCAAAGAACAATGACAGTCAGTGAACTAAACCAGTAAGTCAAAGAACAATGACAGTCCGTGAACTAAACCAGTCAGTCAAAGAACAATGACAGGGAACTAAACCAGTACGTCAAAGAACAATGACAGTCAGTGAACTAAATGAACATGTCGAAGAACAATGACAAATCAGTCACTGAACTTAAACCACACACACACACACACACACACACACACCACCTCTACCCCTCTCTCTCTCTCTCTCTCTCTCTCAACGCACGTGATACACGGCAACGTCAGCTCCCCCGCAGAGTTTGTAGGCGAAGGCCAGCGTGCAGGAAGACATGCCGGAGTTACAGTAGGAGGTCAGCGGAGTGCCGAGGTCCATCCCACCTGCTCCAGCTCTGCAACACACCACAGAGTGACAGAGAGGGGGGCAGGCGGCGAAAGGCAGAGTACAGCACCACGGTGACATGACAGAGAGCGAAGGGATCGGGAAACTCGGAACAAAGCAACTGGAGACAAAGCGACGTCAGAAAAGACAGTGCAAAGGAAAGGAAGGCAAAGCAACTGAAGGTTAGACGAAGCAACTGAAGCAAGGCAATGCAGCTGAAGGCGAAGCAAAGTTATAGAAAGCAGCTCAACGCCAGGGAAGGCAAAGCAAAGGGACGGAAGGCAATGGGACAGAAGGCAAGGCAAAGGGACAGAAGGCGAAGGATCAGAAGACAAAGGGACAGAAGGCAAGGCAAAGAGATAGAGGGCAAAGGGACAGAAGGCAAGGCAAAGGGACAGAAGGTAAGGCAATGGGACAGAAGGCAATGGGACAGAAGGCAAGGCAAAGGGACAGAAGGCGAAGGATCAGAGGGCAAAGGGACAGAAGGCAAGGCAAAGGGACAGAAGGCGAGGCAAAGGGACAGAGGGCAAAGGGACAGAAGGCGAGACAAAGGGGCCGAAGGCAAAGGGACAGAAGGCAAGGCAAAGGACAGAAGGTAAGGCAAAGGGGCAGAAGGCAAGGCAAAGGGGCAGAAGGCAAGGCAAAGGGACAGAAGGCAAGGCAAAGGGGCAAAGGGGCGGAAGGCAAGGCAAAGGGACGGAAGGCAAGGCAAAGGGGCGGAAGGCAAGGCAAAGGGACAGAAGGCAAGGCAAAGGGACAGAAGGCAAAGGGACAGAAGGCAAGGCAAAGGGATAGAAATCAAGACAAAGGGACAGAACGCAAAGGGACAAAAGTCAAAGCGACAACATGGGGTATCGATCCATGAAGATCTACCGTGTTGGAGCTGGGGGGGGGGGGGGGGGGGGGGGGGGGGGGGGGTTTGTTCAACCCATGAAGATCTACTCTGTTGGAGTTGGTGGGGTCAATACATGAAGATTTACCCTGTTGGAGTTGCTGGGGGGGGGGGGGGGGGTCAATACATGAAGAACTACCCTGTTGGAGTTTTTTTTTTTTTTTTTTTTTTTTTTGGGGGGGGGGGGGGGGGGGGGGTTGGTCAATACATGAAAATACACGAAGATCTACCCTGTTGGAGCAGTTGGCGGGGGGTCCATTTTTAAATCAATGAAGAATCACCCTATCAAAATTGTTTGGGCTTCAATCCTACAATCAATGAGAAGTTACTCTGACAGACTTCTTGGGGCTCAATCCTACAATCAATGAGGAATTTCTCTGTCAGACTTGTTGGGGTTTCAATCCTACAATCAATGCAGAATTACTCTTTCACAGTTCTCAGGGCTTCAATCCTACACTCAATGAGGAATAACTCTGTCAGACTTGGGGCTTCAATCCTTCAATCAATGCAGAATTACTCTTTCACAGTTCTCAGGGCTTCAATCCTACACTCAATGAGGAATAACTCTGTCAGACTTGGGGCTTCAATCCTTCAATCAATGCAGAATTACTCTTTCACAGTTCTCAGGGCTTCAATCCTACAGTCAATGAGGAATTACTCTGTCAGACTTGTTGGGGCTTCAGTCTTTCAGACCAAGAAAACTACCCT
>JADBJO010003700.1:133204-135704 GCA_016801955.1 Conus betulinus | reverse complement strand
AACCCCCCCCCAACCCCCCCAACCCCTGTCTGAGTCAACAATAAACCACCATGAATTGACAACACAATAATCTCAAAGGTAGTTGAGTCAATACACAACCCCCCATTTGAGTCAACAATACAACCCCCAGATCAGTCAACAATAACCCCCCCCCCCCCCCCCGTAGTCAACAATAACCACCATGAATTGACAACAATAATCATCAATAGTCAATACAACCATCAATAGCCAACAATCATTAATAGTCAATAACACAACCGTCAAGTCAACGATACAACCACAATAGTCGACAATACCACTATCGATAGTCAACAATACAACCCTCAATAGTCAACAGTACAACCCTCAATAGTCAACAATACATCAAGTTCAGTTTAGTTCAGTGGTTTATCTAATGTCTTTTCATCGCCAGATGTATCATATTAGACATTTGTTGTTTTTTTTTAAAGAAACATACAAACAAAAACAAACAAACAAACAAAAAATCTCTCCACACTCACCTTATCATCCGTGTCAGTACTTTCAAACATACTCTGATAAATGCATATGTACATAAGTGAAATACCCTAGTGGTACACAAAATCGTTGATCTTTATAAAAAAAATTTGCAGCCTGTGACTGCGTGATAACCAGGGCACTTTCAGCAACATATGAACCATATCAGACAGTATTGCACACTATCAAAGCCAGGGGAAGACAACTACACAAAGATCCTGCACTGCAACTTTCTTCACTGCCACAGGAAGACAGGATATCCAAAGACCCTGCATTGCATATTTGTTCACAGCCAAGGATAGACAACGACACAAAGGTCCTGCACTGTGTATTTCTTCACAGCCAAGGAAAGACTACACAAAGATCTTGCCCTGTACATTTCTTCACGGCCAAGGAAAGGCAACTACACAAAGCTCCTGCAGTGTGTATTTGTCCACTGCCACGGAAAGACAACTACACAAAGATCCTGCAGTGTGTATTTGTTGACTGTCACGGAAAGACTACACAAAGATCCTGCAGTGGGTATTTGTTCACTGCCACGGAAAGAAAGACAACTACACAAAGATCTTGCCCTGTGTGTTTGTTCACTGCCATGGAAAGACAAATACACAAAGATCCTGCACTGTGTAATTGTTCACAGTCACGGGCAACCAGGACAGTGAAAGAATCGGCCCGTGGACTGCATCACACAGTGTGTGGCATGGCCGCCCTCCCCCAAATAACCTGAGACATCTGCCGTGTCTGCACAATGTCCGACTTCATCCCACCCCACCCAAAACAACCTGAGACCTCTGCCGTGCCTGCACAATGTCCGACTTCGTCCCTCCCCACCAAAGACAACCTGAGACCTCTGCCGTACCTGCACAGTGAGGCTGTCCAACTTTATCCTGGGCCACCAAAGACAACAATGCGGTGGTTGACGTGACGTGTGTGTGTGTGTGTGTGTGTGTGTGTGTGTGTGTGTGTGTGTGTGTGTGTGTGAAACGGGATGACTGGAAGAAGTGTGTACAGCACCTTGACCTGGCTGCAGGCTGATGACGTGGGGTACTGCAGGCTTTGCCAGCGCTGTAAACCGCCGTTCAGAATGGACACGCTTCGGGCTCCGTACACCTGCAATCAACACAGGTCTTTTATTGTCACACACCTGCAATCAACATACGTCCTTTTGTCACACACCTGCAATCAACACACGTCCTTTATTGTCACACACCTGCAATCAACACACGTCCTTTATTGTCACACACCTGCAATCAACACACGTCCTTATTGTCACACACCTACAGTCAACACACGTCCTTTATTATCACACACCTGCAATCAACACACGTCCTTTATTGTCACACCCCTGCAATCAACACACGTCCCTTTAATATCACACACCTGCAGTCAACACAGGTCCTTCATTGTCACACACCTGCAATCAACATACGTCCTTTGTCACACATCTGCAATCAACATACGTCCTTTGTCACACACCTGCAATCAACATACGTCCTTTATTGTCACTCACCTGCAATCAACATACGTCCTTTGTCACACACCTGCAATCAACATACGTCCTTCATTGTCACACACCTGCAATCAACATACGTCTTTGTCACGCACCTGCAATCAACACACGTCCTTCGTTGTCACGCACCTGCAATCAACACACGTCCTTTATTGTCACCAACCTGCACTGTGTCTGGAAAATATTTTCTGGATTATTCCAGAAAACCAAACACAGGGAAAGGAAAGAAAAGAAGAAAGAAAGGGAAAGAAAGAGAGAAAAGGAAAGAAGAGCCAAGCAGGGAGAGCGTGGCGCCCTGTCACTCCATCTCACCATGAAAGTCCACCACGCCCGGCACGACAGGAAGAAGCCACAGTTGTCCGAGTCACTGTACAAGATCACGTGACTGTCCTCCCGCACACCGGCTGCGCGGGCAGCCTCCTGGAAGACTTCCGGCGGTGGTAGGCTGCGGGGAAACAACTCGGAGTGGGGTCCGACCATCACATTGAGGTACTG
>JADBJO010003700.1:105704-128204 GCA_016801955.1 Conus betulinus | reverse complement strand
TTTCCTAGCCAGGCAATTTAAACACTTGTTTGCGAGTTTGGTCTTTTTCCTTGACTGGCTCATCAGTGTGTGGAGTTTTCCGTGTTCTCTCACTTCCTTCCCCGTGCAAAGTGCGCGATGAGTGTCAGAAACACTAGATGACAACAATAGATCACAACAATAGATAGCAACAACAATAGTGTCTCTCTTCTGTAAGCTTGAAACACATCTCTTACCACTGGCCAGTGACTGAACGGAGTTAAGCGCATCCTCTTTACCCCCCCCCCCCCCCTCTCTCTCTCTCTCACACACACACACACACTTTCTCTCTCTCTCTCAAACTTAAAATATTTTGGTTACATTGCACAAACTGGTTTGTTTTCTACGATCCCCCCCCCCCCCCCTCTCTCTCTCACACACACACACACACACACACACACACACACACACACACACACGCACGCACGCATACACGCACACAACTGTTACTTCATACTTGCCGGATTGTTTTTCATATTTAGTCGTATCTATATCGTTTCAAACCCGTTTGCATGTTCTACCTCCATTTTTTAAAACTACCTTCGTGTAAGGGCAAAAATGAAGAACACTGATCCTTACTCTTTTTAGCCTCAATAGGAACAAGTTTGACTTGAGTTCTCTCTCTCTCTCTCTCTCTCTCTCTCTCTCTCTGTGTCTCTCTCCCTCCCTCCCTCCCTCCCAGCTCTCTCTCTCTCTCTCTTAAACACACGCGTGCGCACGCACCAATACACATGCACACAGAGGAAACAGGTGGAGCTGTTTTGGTCAGCGATGTGCATGTGTCCAGGCGACGCGCGGGCGTCCTTAGAGAGGCAGCGTTCCGTGTGCTGGCCGGTCTCCGCGCAGCGCGTGCGGGAAACACAGCTACAGCACAAAGAGTGGCCTGCCCTTGACAGCCGCCTTTTGGATGACGGCAAGGGCCACGGGAACAAAGCTGTGCTAATGTGCCCACAGGGGCTAAGTCACTAAATACATAAATAAAAACAAATGAAATAATAAATGAATAAAAAAAGCCATGGCTGCGAGGGGCCGCTGTAGAATGGAGCTGACAGCCCCCGAATGGCGCTGGTTTTGTATTGAAATGTCTGTAGGATCTCGCATACACGTGGAATGAGCCACCCTCCCCCCTCTTCTCCCTTTTCTTCCCCATACCTTCGCATGCTTCCTTCCTCGCCACGAAGAGACTGTTTAGCTGGAATGATATTGGTGAATCTACGTGATACTTGGAAGCGATCGTGACTGTTTCGGTAAACATGTCTTTGAAACTTCACATTTCACATTTTCTCTTGCCACACGTTTATTCTCTCCATTGATCCCTCTATGTTTTGTGTTTAAGGTGTCCCTCTGCTCCGCGATGTGTGAAGGAAATGTACGTTATACGAAGAAGACTTAATTGCTTTCTGGCGTGATAGAAGTAACAGTTCTCTCCAGTGCAGGTCAGAGGGGTGTTAAAATAAACACGTCGTTCACCCCAAAGACTGAAGTTTTGTTTTTTTTTTTTTTCTTTTTCGTTTCAATGGAGGTAATAGAATCACGCTGTTTATACAGGGGTTTGGAGTGGAGTGAGGAGACACTGACCAGTCAGTCTGGAAATTACAGTTAGCGCACTGTTGACGTCTGTTCGCTTTAATAGTCCATAATTCCACACGAACATGGGTAAATGAACAAATAGCACACATCCATCAACTTCATATATATCGCAAACAGCAGAAACACACCAGTGTTATATGCATCGCAAAACCACAAGAATGTACAGCATGTACATGTACTCAAACACTGAGTCCTGAGTCACCACACTTGACACCACATCACAAACCAACCTTACACTTTAGTTTGTCATTTCTGTGAAACGATGACTTAGCAAAATAAATCATGCATTTAAAAATGTCTTCACTCGTGTGGTCAAAAAAGGCATTACATTTTTGTTGCACTGTGTTACATTGTGTTGTACTGTTACATTGTGTTGTACTGTGTTGCATTGTGTTGTACTGTGTTACATGGTGGTGTGCTGTGTTGCATTGCGTTGTACTGTGTTACATTGTGTTTGTGTTACATGGTGTTGTACTGTTACATGGTGTTGTACTGTGTTACATGGTGTTGTACTGTGTTACAGGATGCTGTGGTCCGCTGTGTCATATAGTAATTATTGTATGCTAATGTATTTGTGACGTATTTTCTACCTTATAACATTGTATGGAGCCCCATGTCCTTACCGTGTTGTGGCTTTTGTGTTCTGTTATGCACGACTGTGTGACTAGATACTGGGTCATGTTGTATTGCACCGCGTTGTTATCGACTTTATAACGATCGTCACAATGTATGACAATAATACTGAGATGCATCACACAAAGCATATCGCTGCACTACACTGACATTACACTTTTATTGCATAGCAATAGCGGGTCGTAATGTATGCACGATATTGTAATGTGTTTCAGTATTCAGTGTCATATAAGTTGCATTACGTTGCAATGCAGTGCACTGCATTATATTGGGTTGTAATTGTAATCGTTTTGCCGTGTTATATTGCATAATATTCCAGACATCGAAGCGAAATCCTTTGTCCGTGCGGTTCTCAGAAGATTGCAGTCTTCTCGCTGCCCGCATCAGTCCCTTTTCAGTTCGCGTCCAGACCTGAAACTTACCGCAGACATGAACTTGGTCACTACTGCCGGACACATGAACTTGGTCACTGCTGCCGGACACATGAACTTGGTCACTGCTGCCGGACACATGAACTTGGTCACTGCTGCCGCAGACATGAACTTGGTCACTACTGCCGGACACATGAACTTGGTCACTGCTGCCGGACACATGAACTTGGTCACTGCTGCCGGATACATGAACTTGGTCACTGCTGCCGGACACATGAACTTGGTCACTGCTGCCGGACACATGAACTTGGTCACTGCTGCCGGAGAGGAACCGAGAGCAGGGACAGCCAGTATTGGAAGTCATCATCAACCTGACAAATACTTTTGAACCAGTCAGTAGGAGGACAGTCTTTTCCACAGGATCAGCTAATCCTCAAAGCTTCTCCACATCCTCAGTTGCTGTCATGGGGACGTGAGAGGCACCATCCACAACGACGGCTCCATAGCAGATTCCTTTCAAATCAGCAACGGAACGGAATGAAGCAAGGTTGTCTGCTCGCACCTACCTTCTTTGGCATGTTTTCACTGCTCCTTGCCGAAGGCACCAGTCACTTCTGGAATGATGTGTCTGCTCCAACAGGAAGCGGGGAAACATGTTCAATATTGCATACCAATGCGTGAACACTAAACGTTGGCGGGAGTGATGTTTAGAGATGATACTGCATTGAAAACATAACGGGACAATCAGCAGTTTCGCACTTTCATACAGACACTTTGGTGTGACTGTCAGCATAAAGAATAAGGCAGTTACGGTTCATAACGCTGGCGCCGCCCGAATGAATCCCATTGGTGACCACGTTGATTAAGTGTCCGAATGAATCCCAATGGTGACCACGTTGATGAAGTGTCTGAATGATTCCCATTGGTGACCACGTTGATGAAGTGTCCGAATGAATCCCATTGGTGACCAGGTTGATGAAGTGTCCGAATGATTCCCATTGGTGACCAGGTTGATGAAGTGTCCGAATGATTCCCATTGGTGACCACGTTAATGAAGTGTCCGAATGATTCCCATTAGTGACCACGTTGATGAAATGGTGAACGGGTTCTCACAGCTTGGCTCCGCTCTGTTCCACAGCACCTCTCTCCGAACCCAGGTGAACGTGGGCGTGGCTAAAGCGACAGCAGCAAAGTCACGAATTGCCACCAAGTAGTGGGGGGGGGGGGGGGGGGGGGGGGACGCCAGGCTGACTATCAATACCAAGGTGAAGGTATACCCCGCTTTCGTGATCAACACATTCTGCGTACTGTAGACAGTCATGACGACATATTCTAGACATGCTTATCGATTCAACACGTTCCAACATCATCGGAAGACCGCACCCAAAGAAAGACATTCTGCACGAGCGAGAATCCCAGGTCTGTTTGCGCTGCTGGCCGCCAGTTGCCGTCGATAACCTGATCCTGTAAGTGGCATTGATACCGGCCGACCCCCCTCCCCCAAGATGTGCTGGATGGAGAGTTACAGTGAGCTTCAAGGACGTCTACAGACAGTAAGACATGGAGGCCAGCCACATCACCTGAACAGACTGGGAAGTCTTGGCGACTGACCGCAGCCAGTGGACACAGGCCAGCAGGGACTGACCGCAGCCAGTGGACACAGGCCATCAGGGACTGACCGCAGCCAGTGGCCACAGGCCATCAGGGACTGACCGCAGCCAGTGGCCACAGGCCATCAGGGACTGACCGCAGCCAGTGGACACAGGCCAGCAGGGACTGACCGCAGCCAGTGTACACAGACCATCAGGGATTGACCGCAGCCAGTAGACACAGGCCAGCAGGGACTGACCACAGCCAGTGGCCACAGGCCAGCAGGGACTGACCAGTGGACACAGGCCATCAGGGACTGACCACAGCCAGTGGACACAGACCATCAGGGACTGACCACAGTCAGTGGACACAGGCCATCAGGGACTGATCGCAGCCAGTGGACACAGGCCAGCAGGGACTGACCA
Source organism: Conus betulinus (assembly GCA_016801955.1). NCBI lineage: Eukaryota > Metazoa > Mollusca > Gastropoda > Neogastropoda > Conidae > Conus > Conus betulinus. The sequence continues at coordinate 123,577 of JADBJO010003700.1, read as the reverse complement.
CAGCCACTGGACACAGGCCAGCAGGGACTGACCACAGCCAGTGGACACAGGCCAGCAGGGACTGACCAGTGGACACAGGCCAGCAGGGACTGACCACAGCCAGTGGACACAGGCCAGCAGGGACTGACCGCAGCCAGTGGACACAGGCCAATAGGGACTGACCGCAGCCAGTGGACACAGGCCAGCAGGGACTTAGCGCAGCCAGTGGACACAGGCCAGCAGGGACTTAGCGCAGCCAGTGGACACAGCCATCAGGGACTGACCGCAGCCATTGGACTCAGGCCAGCAAGGACTGACCAGTGGACCATCAGGGACTGACCGCAGCCAGTGGACACAGGCCATCAGGGACTGACCGCAGCCAGTGGACACAGGCCATCAGGGACTGTCCGCAGCCAGTGGACACAGGCCAGCAGGGACTGACCGCAGCCAGTGGACACAGGCCATCAGGGACTGACCACAGCCACTGGACACAGGCCAGCAGGGACTGACCACAGCCAGTGGACACAGGCCAGCAGGGACTGACAGTGGACACAGGCCAGCAGGGACTGACCACAGCCAGTGGACACAGGCCAGCAGGGACTGACCACAGCCAGTGGACACAGGCCATCAGGGACTGACCAGTGGACACAGGCCAGCAGGCTGGCAGGATGGGGACTGACCAGCACAGGTCGCTGGGGCAGCTCCACCACAAAGTGACCATGCCGTCACTGCGGACACAGCAATGCCAGCACGGTACATGTACTGGCTGAACAGCAATGTGCTGGGATTGTGTCCCCGGAACACAGCAATGCCAGCACAGTACATGTCACTGGCTGAACAGCAATGTGCTGGGATTGTGTCCCGGAACACAGCAATGCAGCACAGTACATGTCACTGGCTGAACAGTAATGTGCTGGGATTGTGTCATGTCACCGGCTGAACAGCATGTGCTGGGATTGTGTCCTGGGAACACAGCAATGCCAGCACAGTACATGTCACTGGCTGAACAGCAATGTGCGGGCTGCTTGCTGTCATGCATGGTGTTGAACTGCTCGCTACCATCGTCGTAGACGTTGTCACATCGTCTTATTCTGCGTGCTACTTTTTGGCATGTTATTATACAATTTCCTGTTGTGCTGTATTGTATTTACTGCATGATTGGCTTACAAAATTAATTCCAGCTTTGTTTTGTGTTTAACCTTCCACTGTTGTATGTTGAACGGTAATGATGGCTTAAACTCTATGTCATTGTTGTTTTGAATTGCTCATTTTGTGTTGTGCTGGACGGCAAATACATTGCTGTATTAACGAATGGACGTTTACAATCTGGACAACAAAACAATGATGGGTTACAAAAGGTCAAGGTTAGTCATTCACACATAATCTCTCCATCGCCTTCATCAACCACCCCCCCCTAAAACCGTCAGCTGAGAGAAGCATGAACGTCACAGGCACTCTGACACTGCCCAAGAGCGGTGAGGACGTTGTGACAGAGAACATCTCTGGAGACTATTGGGGAACAACTCGACACATCTCTGGAGACTATTGGGGAACAACTCGACACATCTCTGGAGACTGTTGGGGAACAACACGACACATCTCTGGAGACTTTTGGGGAACAACTCGACACATCTCTGGAGACTGTTGGGGAACAACACGACACATCTCTGGAGACTTTTGGGGAACAACACGGATAGACAGAACCTTCTGATTTACAACACAGAACATTGGGAAAACGGGATTTTGACAGTCATCAGACAGGAAATATGAAACACAGAAAGTTAGGTATTCAATGTGGACTGATAATACTGATTCTCTTACAACATGGAGACTCCTGAAAGACGTCACAAGGGGATCAGAAACCCAGCCAACGGTAGAGAAAAGCCTACAGACAACGGCCTCTCTGGTACCTCCATGGTCTGATGCCGCGCTTCATGCTGATCTGGAAGCTCCTCTGGTCTCTACTGGTAGACGACATCAGTACCAGCACAGTGGAATCAGCGGAGGCCCAAATCAACACGCACACAAGGGAGTGGCAAATGACCTCTCCCTGATATCCACTCTGAAGGAGCACAAAGATGGAAGTGGACTAACCATGCGTCGGCACTCAGGAGACAAGGTCACGAGATGAATCTAGCCCAGGCTGAAGACAAGCAGAAAATGTACAGCTCGGGAGGCAGTGGACGTGGCTGAGCAAAAAACTGAAGATCAGGAAAGAACAGGACGCACACAAACCAACAGACAGGCATTGGAATCGACAGGAAGGAAGTTATGGTCGTCAGGACACACACAAACCAACAGACAGGCATTGGAATCAACAGGAAGGAAGTTGTGGTCGTCAGGACACACACAAACCAACAGACAGGCATTGGAATCAACAGAAAGGAAGTTGTGGTCGTGGGTCAATAACAAGGGAGCTGAAGAAAGAAGAGTGTTCCAGAAGAAACCAGGATGGGAAAAAGGAACGATGTACCCGACAGGAGGCCACAAGTCATGGTCTGGAACAGCTGTGACAAGCAAAGCACGGACGTGGGCTTTGCTGGATGAGGTGGACGACTGGGAGTGCACAGCAGACCTCCAAGAATCGAAAAAAACCATCCAGAGATCCTCAAGGAGAGTGGCATGAAGCCGGATATAACATTCCACACAGACTCATCAAAACGAGCGATTCTGACTACAACCCAATGTGCAGTCAGGAAGGCAGAATGGTGGAAGTTCACATCTACGGCACTGAGATGTGGATGTGTGTCAGTCTAGCCGGCAACTTGAGGAAATCTGGCTTCGGAGGCAAGGTCCACGCCACAGAAGTGGTAGTGAGACAATTCGTAGGCTCATTCGCTGATGATCTAATGAAACAGCTCTCTAGGGGAGAAAGGGACCAGAGTCTTCAAGGCAATAGCAGAGGCGACTGACTACAGTCCCAACTGGACCAGGTCCAGGAGGAACACACGAGAACTTCATAAGACTTTCCCAGCCCAGGGCAGGTGACCAAAGGCTGTGAGGGTAAGACATCCGGCTGTGAGGGTAAGACATCCGGCTGTGAGGTAAGACATCCGGCTGTGAGGGCAAGACATCCGTCGCAATGTGCCCCACTTCCCTGAAGATACGGATCATATCACGGCAGAGCCCCAAAGCTTCCGGCAGCAGAGTGGCTTGTATGAGTCAGGACTTGGATGAGGCCCGGCCCCCTTATGACGTAAACAGTTCAGGTCCGAAACATTTGTATGAGGGGGGGGGGGGGGTCTTCTTTGAAGACCTTTTGTTTGCACAGCTCTTCAAAGCGTTTCTTCCCACTGGAAAAGATGAGTCTAGGGTATTGTTGCAGATCACACAAACATGGAGAAGAGAAATGTTGGAGTATATCACAATCATCACACATGGAAAAACAGGAACGTCTGGTATATATCACAGACATTAAAAATGGAAAAGGGGGACATGTGGTATGTGTTACAGACATTAACAGATGGAAAAGAGGAACGTGTGGTGTATATTACAGACATTAAAAATATAAAAGAGGAACGTCGGCTATGTATTACAGACATTAAAAATGGAACAGAGGAACATGTGGTATGTGTTACAGACATTAAAGATGGAAAAGAGGAACGTGTGTATATATTACAAACAACAAAATCGGAAAAGAGGATTGTCTGATATATATCACAGACATTAAAAATGGAATACACACCTGGTATATATTTAAAAGACATTAAAAATGGAGAAGAGGAAAGTCTGGTATATATATACAGACATTTATAATGGAAAAGCGCAACGTCTGATATACCTTATAGACATTAAAACTGCAAAAAGAGAAAAGTCTGGAATATATAACAGACATTAGTAATGGAAAGAGGAACGTCTGGAATATATAACAGACATTAAAAATGAAAAGAAGAACGTCTGGTATATATCACAGACATTAAAAATGGAAAAGAGGAACGTCTGCTGTATTTAAAAGACATTGCAAACGGAAAAAAAGAACGTCTAGTATTTATTACAGGCATAAACAATGGAAAAGAGAAACGTCTGAAATATATAACAGACATCAAAAATGGAAAAGATGAAGGTCTGGGATATATCACAGACATTGAAAATGGAAAAGATAAACGTCTGATATATATCACCGACATTAAATATGGAAACAAATGGCAATCTGGACAATATCACAGACATCGCAAATGGACAAGAGGAACGCTTGGTGTTTGTCACACACACTGCACATGGACAGGAAGAAACTCCGACGTCGATCATAGACATTCATTTCCAATGTCCTGGCTCCGAATAAATCACATCTCATCCATGTCAAATATCGTTTAAATAATCTATGCAAATTACACACTCTTCTTAGTACATAACGAACGACACGCCCGACACAAAGCACGGTCAGTCAGTCAGTCAGTCAGTCAGTCAGTCAGTCAGTCAGTCAGTCAGTCAGTCAGTCAGTCAGTCAGTCAGTCAGTCTGTCTGTCTGTCTGTCTGTCTGTCTGTCTGTCTGTCTGTCTGTCTGTCTGTCTGTCTGTCTGTCTGTCTGTCTGTCTGTCTGTCTGTCTGTCTGTCTGCTACCAGTCTTTCATATAACGTGTGGAGTATCTGCCAGTCAGAAACGTTGGCATGAGTATTTGATATAACCGTATGCAACATGTTAACAACCAATCATACAAACACAAAGAAACAGTGTAAAAGTATATACCATGCGACAATGTCTTAGTAACAACAGGAGCAGCATGTACAGTAATGTTGATGTCAGCTGCATATGGGACATTTTTCTGCCCCCCCCCCCCCCCCCCCCCCAATGGCCCCAGCCAGAACCCCTCACTTCCTCTACACACACACACACACACACACACACACACAACAAACATGCGCGCGCACGAACGCATGCACACACTGACAGTGACCACACAAGCAGCTGACTGTCCTAACGTATTCCTACACTATCGGTCAAAGTGAAGTCGATGTCAGACATACCATTGCTGTTAGTCATCGTGCCTAGTTTCCCTGCAGTAGAAATGGTGTTCGTGTCATCACGCCTGTTTTAAACATGAATTAAAAAAAGAGCCATGGTGATAAAAAAAAGCTACAGACATAATTCATCGGCAATGGCTAGCTGAAGACAATTCACAACATTCACTAGTCAGGGCTAGATACAGCCAATACAGAATTTTCATCAGTCATAGCCAGCCAAAGACACTACAGAACGTTCGTCAGTCATACCCAGTTAAAGACAATAAAGAACACTCATGGATGCCCAACTTCATCCTTCACTGGACTAATCTGTCGTTCACAACCTACATGCGATGTTTTGACCCACGTGATAGTGACGACTACCTTCTGTCCCTGAGCCTAACCCTGTCAACCTTGACATGTCAGGCTTCAAACATCAAGACGTTTGTTCCGCTACACGCACGCACGCACGCATTCATATTTCAACGTCAGTTGTTAAATATCTGTAGTCGATCCTAAAACCTTAAAAAGACACACACACAAGTGTTTTGTTGCCAGTTTTGAATAACAGCATATCAAGCTGAATTAGAAAGTAAATATATGAGTGAGAGAAAAAAAAAAGCGAGGAAGCAGGAGAGTGGGGATGGGGGAGGTGGGAATCACAGCGTAACAGAGGGGGGAGGAGAGTGAGGGAGGATGAGGGAGAGCGGGGATGGGGGTGGGGGCAGAAGGGGTCTGCGAGGAAGGGGTGGATGTCAGAGGGAAGCTGCTCGATGCAGGCCAACACATGCTGCTGCCGCTGCTGATAGTGAAGATGTCGCTGCTGCTGCCGCTGCTGCTGATGGTGATGATGTCGCTGCTGCTGCTGCTGCTGCTCCTGTTGAAGCCGCTGTATCTGCTGCTGCTCTTCCAATGCCGCTGTTCCTGTATCTGCTGCTGGTGCTGTTGCTGCTCTCCTAATGCCGCTAGTCCTGTTGCTGCTGCTGCTGCTGCTGCTGGGTGGGGAAGGAGGTAGTAGAAGAATAAAGGAGTTGTTCCCCTTTCACTGGTATGTATCTGAAAAGCCAAACATGAACTGAGGGAGGATGAAGAGTCCTGGGAACTCAGTTTGGTGAACAGAGCTGTCTTGTTACATCAGTTTGGTGAACAGAGCTGTCTTGTTTACATCAGTTTGGTGAACAGAGCTGTCTTGTTACATCAGTTTGGTGAACAGAGCTGTCTTGTTACATCAGTTTGGTGAACAGAGCTGTCTTGTTACATCAGTTTGGTGAACAGAGCGGTCTTGTTACATCAGTTTTGGTGAAAAGAGCGGTCTTGTTACATCAGTTTGGTGAAAAGAGCGGTCTTGTTACATCAGTTTGGTGAAAAGAGCTGTCTTGTTACATCAGTTTGGTGAAAAGAGTTGTCTTCTTACATCAGTTTGGTGGAAAGAGCTGTCATGTTACATCAGTTTGGTGAAAAGAGCTGTCTTGTAACATCAGTTTAGTGTCAAGATTTGTTGTTTTATATCAGTTTGGTGTCAAGATTTGTTGTTTTATGTCAGTTTTGTGACGCAAACTGTCTTCTCATAGCCGTTTGGAGAAAATACTTGTTGTATCAGTCTGGCGAAATAAGACCTTGTTTATTTGCAAACCATCATCACAAAACACAGAAAGAAAAAAACTTTTTATGAGAAGCTTGCATCTGTGCCAGTCTATGCGTAGCAGCATCTCTGTAATTGTAACAGTGCTGAGCAACTAAAGATGTGACGGAGTCAAGATAATCAACACATACCGAAAACATTGGTTGAGTAAACACATGTTGGGTTAAAAACCAGTGAAACAAAAAATGAAGAAAAATGCGAAGATGAAGAAGAGAAGAAGAAGAAGAAGAAGAAGAAGAAGAAGAAGAAGAAAAATGCGAAAAAGAAGAAGAATGCAAAGAAGAAGAATGTGAAGAAGAATGCGAAGAAGAAGAAGAATGCGAAGAAGAAGAAGAATGCGAAGAAGAAGAATGCGAAGAAGAAGAAGAATGCGAAGAAGAAGAAGAAGAAGAATGCGAAAAGAAGAAGAAGAAGAAGAAGAAGAAGAAGAAGAAGAAGAAGAAGAAGAAAGATGAAGAAGAAGAAGAAGAAGAAGAATGCGAAGAAGAAGAAGAAGAAGAAGAAGAAGAAGAAGAAGAAGAAGAAGAAGAAGAAGAAGAAGAAAAAAAATGCGAAAAAGAAGAAGAATGCAAAGAAGAAGAATGTGAAGAAGAATGCGAAGAAGAAGAAGAATGCGAAGAAGAAGAAGAATGCGAAGAAAGAAGAAGAATGCGAAGAAGAAGAATGCGAAGAAGAATGCGAAGAAGAAGAAGAATGCGAAGAAGAAGAAGAAGAAGAACAAGAACAAGAAGAACAAGAAGAAGGAGGAGGAGGAGGACGAGGACGAGGAGGAGAAGAAGAAGAAGAAGAAGAAGAAGAAGAAAGAAGAAGAAGAAAATGAAAGAGGAGGAGAAGAAGGAAGAAGAAGAAGAAGAAGAAGAAGAAGAAGAAGAAGAGAAGAAGAAGAAGAAGAAGAAGAAGAAAAAAAAAGAAAGAAGAAGAAGAAGAAGCAGAAGAGGAGGAGGAGGAGGAGGAGAAGAAGAAGAAGAAGAATGCGAAGAAGAAGAAGAAGAAGAAGAATGCGAAGAAGAAGAAGAAGAAGAAGAAGAAGAAGAAGAAGAAGAAGAAGAAGAAGAAGAAAAGTATCATCAGCTTCAACATTCCTGTCAAGATTTCGTCGTGGAGAATACAAACACATAAACAAACAAACAAACATGAACTGTTATCTTTTTTCAAGAACACTGTGAAAGAGAAGTGTCCATGGTATCGTGAACAGGTGCTGCCAACTAGATTGTGTTCTCACAAAGATAAACCAAGCAACACGTCTATGTTGAAGAAAAACATCTCTTCTGTAAATGTCTGTCTGGTCTCACATACGCACGCACCCATGCACACGCACGCACGTCATCAGCACACACACACACACACACACACACACACACACACACACACACATTGGTAAATAAGAGCAGTTTGTTTACTAACTGGTTGCCCATCACGATTGTCAATGAAGTACAGTGTCCGGCAGAGTATCGGCACTCTCCACTTGATCTCTTGCCGTGACAAACCCTCTCCTATTGCCTTCCCTACACTTCGCATCATGACCGTAATGTATTGTCTGAAGAGGTAGGAAGATGACCGGATCATAATCCCACTCTTCACCTCAGTTTACCCCCCACTCTTACAACCCATAAACGTTACGAACAGGAAGGAAATTAGATACTTCAACAGCGTGTTTTCATAAAGCAGGAGTGAAGTCAAGTTTAACATCAAACAGACATACTAGTGGGGTGGAAACAGTTGAAACAGTTGGGGGGGGGGGGGGGGGGTGAAATAGCTTCTTCTGTTTGTCTGTCAGGCTGCTGCCAATCGCCGCCCTTCCCTTCCAACTCTGTCCTTCATTCATCATCATCATCATCATCATCATCATCACCATCATCATCATCATAACCAGCAGCTGTAAAAGTAGCGGAAGCAACTGCAGCAGTATCATCAACGTCATCAGCACCCCCAACACCATCATCCAGATTCCCATCACTGTTGTCCTCACCACCACAACAACTTACCCAGGCCAATGTGCGGACCCCTTCCAGCAGTCTGGCTTTCTGGCTCAGTGCACTTTGGCTCTGTTCTGGAGCGATGCGGATGTGCCCGAAATCTGTGTCACACATGACGTCACCTTGTGTTCACATTACAACCTCACTGACCTACATAGCACTAACATATTTGACCTTGACCCTGGAGCACTATGACTGATCTGTTGCTTACGTCATACCCGTCCTTTCTTTTAGCCTCTATTTTCAGCCACGGCGCGCAAACCTGATTATAAAGCTGTGTGGTGCGGATACCATTTGGCGCCACCATGCACTGATTATATAAGCTGTGTGGTGCGGATACCATTTGGCGCCACCATGCACTGATTATAAAGCTGTGTGGTGCGGATACCATTTGGCGCCGATACAGACTGATTATAAAAAGCTGTATGGTGCGGATACCATTTGGCGCCACCACGGACTGATTATAATCTGTCTAGTGCATATACACACAAAAACAAAGTGGATGCCGTTGTCTCTGTCGCACATAGCAAAAGAAAAATAATAGTGCCAACAATACTAAAGGGAGTGAGGCAGGGAGGCGATATAAAAAGCCACAAATCAAAGCTGATTTTTTGCCCATGTCTGAGTGACCTCTATCATACTGTATACCATGGCTCATCTACAGGAGAATGATGTTCTACAAGAACATTGTGCACCGGTTTGATAGATCTTGTGACAGGGCATCATGTTGAAAACACTGGCCACAGCGTTTGATTGGGATCCATGCATTATGTTAGCTGATCTGTGCATAGTATACTTTAAGGCAACGATTCAGAGAAGGTCAAATACAGGCAAACGCATCAAATAGGAAAAGTGAATATTGGACGAGTGTCTCTTCTTCTGACGTTGCAAATACTCCACTTAAACTGCACTTAACACTTTGTATTACTCCACTTAAACTGCACCTGACATTATATATTACTCCACCACTTAAAACTGCATCAAACACTATAAATTACTCTACACAAAATGCGCCGAACACTACACATGTAAAATGCACCGAACACTACACATTCTATAAAATGCACCGAGAGCTACACATAACTCTGTATGACATGCCCAAATGCTACACTACTACTCTAAAATGCACCGAACACTACGCCCTATTCTGTATGAAATGCAAAAAATATGTATATATTACTCGATATAAAATGCACCGAACACTTCACATTATATGAAGTTATGCATTACCTATTTGAAATACGCAAAACTTTACACACTACTCTGTGCTAAGTGCACAAAGTCTATACCTCTACATGAAGAGCATCAAAGTCTACTTACTCTTCATGAAGTGCACCGTCTACACATTACTCTACATGAAGTGCACCAAAGATACACATTACTCTACATGAAGTGCACCAAAGCACTACACATTACTCTATATGAAGTGCACCAAAGTCTACACATTACTCTTCATGATATAAAATGCACCAAACACTACACATTATATGAGTGCACCAAAGACTACACATTACTCTACATGAAGTGCACCAAAGACTACACATTACTCTACATGAAGTGCACCAAAGTCTATACGTTACATTACATTACTCTACATGAAGTACACCAAAGACTACACATTACTTACACATGAAGTGCACCAAAGACTACACATTACTGTACATTACTCTACATGAAGTGCCGCAAGGGTCAGATGCGGACGGACAGATGCTGACAGGCCAGATGCGGACAGACAGATGCCGACACAGATGCGGACAGACAGAATGCGACAGTCAGATGCGGACAGACAGATGGCACGGTGTGAACGACTCACGTTAGCCAAATCCTCACAGCTGTCCCTGCTGGTGCTGAGGTCCAGGCGGAAGGAGGTGTTGGGGGAGGGGCGGTAGGAGGGAAACTGGGCTTCCGTCCGACTGAGGTCCAGTGCGTCCACCTCCAGCTGCCAGTGACCACACCACACGGTCAGTGACCACACCACACACAATGCCACACCACACAGTGACCACACCACACACCACACCAGTGACCACACAACATAATGACCGCACAACACAGTGACGACACGACACAGTGATCACACCACACACCACATAGTGACCACACCACACAGTGACTACACCACACACAGTCAGTCCACACCACACAGTGACCACACCACACAGTGACCACACCATACAGTGACTACACCACACAGTGACCACACCATACAGTGACTACACCACACAGTCAGTGATCACACCACACACAGTCAGTGACCACACCACACAGCACAGTCAGTGACCATACCACACAGTGACCATACCACACAGTCAGTGACCTCACAACACAGTGACCATACCACACAGTGACCACACCACACAGTGTGACCACACCACACAGTCAGTGACCACACCATACAGTGACCACACCGTCAGTGACCACACCATACAGTGATCACACCACACAGTCAGTGACCACACCACACAGTGACCACACCACACAGTGATCACACCACACAGTCAGTGACCACACCACACAGTGACCACACCACACAGTGACCACACCACACAGTGACCACACCACACAGTCAGTGACCACACCACACAGTGACCACACCATACAGTGACCATACCATACAGTGACCACACCATACAGTCAGTGACCACACCACACAGTGACCACACCACACAGTCAGTGACCACACCACACAGTGACCACACCACACGAGTGACCGCACCACACAGTCAGTGACCACACCACACAGCCAGTGACCACACCACACAGTCAGTGACCACACCACACAGCCAGTGACCACACCACACAGTCAGTGACCACACCCCACAGTGACCACACCACACGAGTGACCGCACCACACAGTCAGTGACCACACCCACACAGTCAATGACATAGCTGGACATTAAACCCAGTCCTTCAGCCAGTAGCCATGCAGTCTATGTTCTGCCCCTGTAACCCACTTACTTCATGCAGTCCATGTACTGCCCCTGTAACCCACTAACTTCATGCAGTCCGTGTACTGCCCCTGTAACCCACTAACTTCATGCAGTCCATGTACTGCCCCTGTAACCCACTAACTTCATGCAGTCCATGTACTGCCCTGTAACCCACTAACTTCATGCAGTCCATGTACTGCCCCTGTAACCCACTTACTTCATGCAGTCCATGTACTGCCCCTGTAACCCACTTACTTCATGCAGTCCATGTATTGCCCTGTAACCCACCTACTTCATGCAGTCCATGTACTGCCCCTGTAACCCACTTACTTCATGCAGTCCATGTATTGCCCTGTAACCACACCTACTTCATGCAGTCCATGTACTGCCCCTGTAACCCACTTACTTCATGCAGTCCATGTATTGCCCTGTAACCCACTTACTTCATGCAGTCCATGTACTGCCCTGTAACCCACTTACTTCGTGCAGTCCATGTACTGCCCTGTAACCCACTTACTTCATGCAGTCCATGTACTGCCCCTGTAACCTACTTACTTCATGCAGTCCATGTACTGCCCTGTAAACCACTTACTTCATGCAGTCCATGTACTGCCCTGTAACCCACTTACTTCATGCAGTCCATGTACTGCCCCTGTAACCTACTTACTTCATGCAGTCCATGTACTGCCCTGTAACCACCATGTACTGCCCTGTAACCCATTACTTCATGCAGTCCGTGTACTGCCCTGTAAACCACTTACTTCATGCAGTCCGTGTACTGCCCTGTAACCCACTTACTTCATACAGTTCATGTACTTCGCTGAAATCACCTAACTCTTGCTAGCCATGGACTTTCCCTTAAAGTCACTGAACTCCCACCGTCTCCGTACTCACCCGGATAAGCTTCTCTTTGATTTTCGCCAGTTCCAGCGTTCTCTTCTTCTCCATCTCCAGGCGGATGTTCTCCAGGGACTCCTCCTGCAGGGGTCCAAGCAGAGACTCCGTCATACTCACACTGTACCTGTCAACTTTGACCTCACCGTTCCAACCATTACACCCATGGCCAGCCTCCGACAAACCAGACACTAAATCCATGAAACAGACACTTGGGGGATTTGGTTTATCCGATCTCTAAAGACAGCTATTCAAATGAGGGAAATACTCCATCCAATCGTTTAAAAGCACAAACGATGGACGGTAATCCGTCAGAGTTATACAGACCATTTTGCCAGAGCTATACAGACTATTTTTTCAGAGCTATACAGATCATTTTGTCATAGTTATACAGACCATTTTGTCAGAGTTACACAGTTTTTGTCAGTTAGTAGAGACTATTTTGTCAGAGCTATACAGATCATTTTGTCATAGTTATACAGACCATTTTGTCAGAGTTAAACAGATCATTTTGTCATAGTTATTCAGACCATTTTGTCATAGTTATACAGACCATTTTGTCAGAGTTATACAGATTCTTTTGTCAGAGTTATACAGACCATTTTGTCAGAACTATACAGGCCATTGTTTATAATGCTGTCAGAGTTATACAAACCATTTTGTCAGAGTTACACAGACCATTTTGTCAGAGCTATACTGGCCATTGTTTATAATGTTGTCAGAGCTAAACAGACCATTTTGTCAGAGTTATACAGACCATTTTGTAAGAGCTATACAGACCACTTTGTCAGAGCTATACAGGTCATTGTTTATACACGTTTGTCAGAGCTACCCTGGCGATTATCTACAGTTTTGTACAGCTGTACAGCCCATTGTTCTTAAATCTATTAAATCTATCAGAGCTTTTCAGGCCACAGCTGATACTTTTGTCAGAGGTACACAGGCCATTGTTTATAATTTTATCAAAGCTTTACAGACCATTGTTCATAATTTTACCAGAGCTATACTGGCCATTGTTTATGATTTCATCAGAGTTTTTCAAGACACTGTTTACAATTTTGTCAGATTTATTCAAGCCGTTGTTTATGAGTTTATCAGAGCTACTCAAGCAATCTTTTTGATTTCAGTACAGCTATACAAGCCATTGTTTATGATTTCATCAAAGTTATACAAGCTATTCTTTATAATTTCATCAGAGCTGTAGAGGCTATTGTTTATAGTTTTGTCAAAACTACACAGGCCATGATTTATAGTGTTGTCAGAGATATACAGACTATTGTTTATAGTATTGTCAGAGTTATATAGGCCATTGTTTATAGTGTTGTCAGAGCTATACAAGTCATTATTTACAGTGTTGTCAGACCTATATAAACCATAGTTTATAGTGTTGTCAGAGCTATACAGGTGCTTATAGAGTTGTCAGAGAGCTATACAGACCATTGTTTGCATTGTTGTCAGAGCTATACAGGCCATTGTTGATAGTGTTGTCAGAGCTCTACAGGCCATTGTTGATAGTGTTGTCAGAGCTATACAGCCCATTGTTGATAGTGTTGTCAGAGCTACACAGGCCATTGTTTATAGTGTTGTCAGAGCTATATACAGCCCATTGTTGATAGTGTTGTCAGAGCTACACAGGCCATTGTTTATAGTGTTGTCAGAGCTACACAGGCCATTGTTTATAGTGTTGTCAAAGTTATATACAGGCCATTGTTGACAGAGGTATCAGAGTTCTTTTTCCTATAGTGTTGTCAGAGCTATGCAGGTCACTGTTTGCAGTGTTGTCAGAGCTATATAAGCCACACTTTACAATTTTGTCAGAGCTATGCAGGTCATAGTTTTATGATTTTTCGTCAGAGCTATACAGGTCAGTATTGCAGTGTTGTCAGAGCTATACAGGTCATTGTTTACAGTGTTGTCAGAGCTATACAGATCATTGTTTACAGTGTTGTCAGAGCTATACAGGTCATTGTTTGCAGTGTTGTCAGAGCTATACAAGCCACACTTTATAATTCTGTCAGAGCTATGCAGGCCATGGTTTATAATTTTGTCAGAGCAACACACTCCATGGTTTATAATATTGTCAGAGCAATACAGACCATTGTTTGTAACTTTGTTAGAGGTGTACTGGTCACTGTTTTATAATTTTGTCAAAGCTACAAAGATTATTGTGTCTAATTTGTAAGACCTATATTGGCGAATGTTCATGCTTTTGTCAGAGCTGTACTGGCCATGGTGTATAACTTTACTAGAGCTGTATACGCGATGTTGAATTATTTTGTCATACCTATACAGGCTATTGTTCATACTTTCTTCAGAGCTATACAGGCCATTGTTTATAATTTCATAAGAACTATACAGGACATTGTCTGTTATTTTCTAAGAACGACGCAGGCCATTCTTTATAATTTTCTAAGAACTATTGAGGCCGTTGTTTATTAGTTTATAATGAACTGTATAGGTTGTTGTTTTCGAACCTCATCTGATGTGTATGGACCGTTATTTCTGAATTTATTGCAGCTGTATAGTCTCTGTTTTATAACTTAATCAGAGCTTTTCAATCGTCCAATAATGTAGTATGGACCAGTCTTTCCTCAACTGTTTTCCCATGAGAAACATTGGAACAGAATGAGACATCCACAGCTGGTGATACTTTATATCAATCTGGGCAGTGGCAAAGTCCTTGGACTTGTACGGGAAGCTGGACGTTCCCGCCCCCCACAGTCCCCACTATCTTGCGAGCATACCGCAAGCATAGCTGGTAAGTTGACGGTCACCGACCCTCAGCTCTAGGGCTTGTCTACCTTGTATGCGAAGCTGAATTCGGCGGACTGCGCGGAAGAAACCACCTTGGTTCAACGGGCAGAAAGGCGATTTCCAGCAACGCGTTGTGGAGCGCAAAGGGCGTGTCAAGACACAAAAGACGTCACAGTCATCCACTGCACCCCGATCTATCCCAGCCGTCTCGACTTCGTCTTGCCACTGGACACAGATGGACTGGGCGAGAGAGTGAGGCTGACGACGTGCAACTCTCTCTCACTATAATCCAAGTCAAGCGCAAGTCATGACTTCAAACCCCCACAGCGCAACCTCAAGTCCTGTGGCGATGGGCAAGTGGCGAAGGCAGCAGGTGTGGACACACTGGGAGCTGTCAGTCACGAGCCTGCACACAGGCGGCCCAGGGCATGTGGTCGCTCTCTACTGGACGAAGCAGAAGTGGAGTTCGGCAGCCCCCTGGGTGTCTGAGCAGCCCCTTTTTAGGACCTCACTGCTCACCTCCATAGCAAGAGGAAGGGGCTAGAAAAGGTGCCCTAACCATTGCCTGCTTCACCTTACCCTGGCCAGCAAACCGCGGCTGGCGGGGTGTCCCTCCCAGCGGTCGAACTACGAAGAAAACAAAAACAAAGTGCTCAACCTCGGCACATGGAACGTGCGAACTCTACTGGACAACGCCAAGGCAGACAGACCAGAACGAAGAACTGCACTGGTCGCCAAAGAACTTGCTCGCTACAACACTGACATAGCAGCACTCAGCGAAACACGCCTAGCAGACAAAGGCCAACTCACAGAATGTGGTGGGAGGATACACATTCTTCTGGAGCGGACGCGCAGCAGCACTGAACGGCGAGAGGCAGGCGTGGGATTTGCCATCAGATCCCATCTCACCCGGAAAAACTTGTCAAGCTCCCGGAGGGCATAAACGATCGCCTGATGACACTCCAGCTTCCACTTGGAAACAAGAAGAGTGCAACACTAATCCGCGCGTACGCCCAAACAATGACCAACCCAGATGACATCAAGGACAAGTTCTACGAAGAACTAGACACTCTCATCGCAGCAGTCCCACCGTCTGAGAAGCTAATCGTACTCGGGGACTTCAACGCCAGAGTGGGGACCGATCACCAGACCTGGGAAGGGATCATTGGGAGACACGGTACAAGCAACTGCAACAGCAATGGCCTCCTGCTCCTCAAGATGTGCGCTACTCACGACCTTGTCATCACCAACACTCTGTTCCGCCTCCCTACCCGCAACAAGACATCATGGATGCACCCACACTCCAAGCATTGGCATCTGATTGATTATGTCATCACCAGGAAGAGAGATGTGCGAGACGTGAGAGGGACGAAGGCCATGTGTGATGCCGGCTGGACTGATCATCGCCTCATCGTGTCAAAGTTTAAAACTCGCATCCTGCTCATGCGAAGACCCCAAGGTCAGAAGACTGCAAAGAGGCTCAACGTCTCCAAGCTCAAGGATAGTAAAGTTGCAGAAGATTTTTTCTCAATGACCTAGATGGCAGGCTGCCCAAGACACGAGAGGATGACCACAGCAGCATTGAAGAGCAGTGGGAGGCCTTCAGAGACGCAGTCCACTCTACTGCCCTCGAACACCTCGGACCAGCAACCCGTAGAAACCAAGACTGGTTTGATGAAGAATGACGCAGAAGTGCAGACACTGCTGTCAGAGAAAACACCAGCTGTTAAGAGCGCACCAGAATGACCCCACATCACAAGCTAAGAATGATGCCTTCACCAGCGCAAACAAAAAGTGCAGAAGAGGCTTCGCGAATGCAGGTTGCCTGGTTCAGCAAAAAGGCCGATGAAATCCAGGGCTACGCAGACAGTCATGACACCAAGCGTTTCTATGATGCTCTGAAGGCTGTGTATGGACCCCAGTCCTCCGGCTCCTCCCCCCCCCTCAATGCAGATGGGACCCAGCTGCTGACAGAAAAGAAGCAGATTCTGGAGAGATGGGCTGAACACTTTAACCAGGTTCTCAACCTCCCTGCCTCAATCAACGACGAGGCCATTGCACGCCTACCTCAAGTGGAGATCAGGCAAGACCTTCCCCCCCCCCCCCCCCCCTGAAGTAAGAAAGGCAGTCAAACAACAAACAACTTCCCTGTGGCAAAGCGCCAGGATCTGATGCAATCCCTGCCGAAGTTTACAAATCAGGAGGCCCAGCCTTGACACAGAAGCTGACGCCTCTCTTCCAGTCCATGTGGAATGAAGAGAGGGTCCCACAACAGTTGAAAGATGCCAACAATCTCCACATCTACAAGAGAAAAGGCAACCGCCAGTCCTGCGACAATCACCGAGGCATCTCTCTCTTGTCCATAGCTGGGAAGATCTTGGCTCGTGTCCTGCTCAACCGCCTTCTACTACACCTTGAGCAGGTCTCCTCCCAGAAAGCCAGTGTGGCTTTCGTGCAGAACGTGGAACTGCGGACATGATATTTGCTGCACGACAGCTCCAGGAAAAATGCCAAGAGCAGCAGAGCGATCTGTTCGTGACCTTTGTCGATCTGACCAAGGCCTTCGATACGGTCAGCAGAGATGGCTTGTGGAAGATCATGGAGAAATTTGGCTGTCCCAGCAGGTTCATTACGATCGTCCGACAGTTCCACGACGGCATGATGGTGAAAGTACTGGATGATGGAGACGAGTCAGAAGCCTTTCCAGTGACCAACGGCGTAAAGCAAGGCTGCGTTCTCGCCCCTACACTCTTCAGC
>JADBJO010003700.1:88204-98204 GCA_016801955.1 Conus betulinus | reverse complement strand
GAGGATGAAGAGGAAGAGGATGAAGAGGAAGAGGAGGAAGAGGAGGAAGAGGAATAGAATGAAGAGGAAAGGATGAAAGGGAAGAGGACAGAGCAGAGAATGAAGAGAAGAAAGAGGAAGACATAGGGGGGGCTTTTTTGTTCCATGTGTTCGCTATTATCGTAGTTGTTGTGATCAACACCACCATCGCTGCCATAATCAAAATCATCACCGTCATCACACAATCACCGTCACGTTACTTTGACCACAGACACAAGACTACCTCATAAAAACGCCCAAAGTGTGTGCCTGTACTTGAGGAGCGTGAGCGAGTGAATGGCTGACTGATTGGGTGAGTGAGCGAGAGAGAGAGAGAGAGAGAAGAGAGAGAGAGAGACAGAGACAGACAGACAGACACACTGGCAGACAGACAGACATGCTGGCTGGCAGACAGACAGACAGACAGACAGACAGACAGACAGACCAAGCCCAGTGACCTCCCAGCGCGGCCAGTGTCCACGCTACCTGTTTGATCTGCTGCCGGACGTTGTCCAGCTGCGTTGCTCTGTTCACGGATTTGATCCTTGGCCCGAGCCACGGCCACCAGCTTCTCCTTGGCCGCTTCACGACTCAGCCTCCGCTGCTCCTCCAGCTCCTGCCCACACGTCAGGCTGACGTCACTAACCCTGACTCTGACGCTGACAAACCACCCTGCCCACAGGTCACGCTGACATCACTAATCCTAACTTTGACACCAGTATTTCTTGATACAGCCAACCTGACCAGACGTCACTGTGACGTCACCAGCCCTAACCCTGGCTCTAGGATTCTTAATACAGTCACCCTGCCCGTCACCGCAAAGCACCTTGTCCTCAGGTCACCGTGACGTCACCAGCCCTGACCCCCACACTAGTGCCCTCACCACACAGCACCTTGTCCTCAGGTCACAGTGACGTCACCAGCCCTGCCCCCCCCCCCCCACACACACCCACACACACACTAGTGCCACACCCCACACACACTAGTGTCCTCAGGTCACAGTGTCACCAGCCCTCACACCAGTGCTGTCGTGTTCTATAATCCATAGAAAGAAAAAGGGAGGGGTCTGTGTATATGATCTACGTCTGTATAAGCTCGTGTGCGTGCGAGAGAGAGAGAGTGACGTCACCCACAGAGAGAGGTCACAGTGAGAGAGAGACACACACAGAGAGTGAGAGACCACACAGCACAGACCTCAGACAGTGACGTCACCACACCCCGACAGAGAGAGTTGACTCAGCCACCGTGATAGGCAGAAAGAGAAAGGGGGGGTCTGAGATATATCTGCGTCTGTATAGCTCGTGTGCGTGAGAGAGAGAGAGAGAGAGAGAGAGAGAGAGAGAGAGAGGGTGACAGACACAGACAGACAGACAGACAGACAGACAGACAGAGACAGGTGGGTGTGTGTGTGTGTGTGTGTGTGTGTGTGTGTGTGTGTGTGTCTGTTGTAGGCGCGCGCTCGTGCGTGCATGCGTACTGTTTCTTTACTCTCAGAGAGATGTGAGTGCACGTGACAACAGTTTTTACTCCATCAGTAGGGTGCAGTGGAGGTCACCATGCATTCGTCGCTAGAACTCAGAACTGTGTTGTCTCCTTCACCTCCATGACCTCTCAGCTAGCCACGGCTCCCTTGGGCGTGGTCCAAACATCCTCAGTGGTCGACAAAGCGACGTCAATCAATAACGACCACTCTCACCTCTTTCAGCGGCACGCTTCCTACTAATGCCTCTCACTCATGGCACAAAATGACGTCACTCACCTACAACCGTTTGATCTCTGTGACTCATGCCAGGTCACGTGTCTGTGCTGACGGGTTCCCCATTTCATAGTGCGATGTGACGTCATTCAAAAACCACCACTCTCAACTCGGTCCCCCCTCATCATAGTGCAGTGT
Organism: Conus betulinus; assembly: GCA_016801955.1. Classification (NCBI taxonomy): domain Eukaryota; kingdom Metazoa; phylum Mollusca; class Gastropoda; order Neogastropoda; family Conidae; genus Conus; species Conus betulinus. The sequence goes on along the minus strand of JADBJO010003700.1, from coordinate 96,292 downwards.
GACGTCATTCAGAAACCACCACTCTCAACTCGCTCCCCCTTTCATAGTGCAGTGTGACGTCATTCAGAAACCACCACTCTAAACTCGCTCCCCCTTTCATAGTGCAATGTGACGTCATTCAGAAACCGCCACTCTCAACTCGGTCTCCCTTCACAGTGCAATGTGACGTCAGTCAGGAACAACAACTCTCACCTCTTTGAGCTGCGCTATTTCCCTCATCTGTCGCTGACTAGTCTCTCGTTCATGGTCCAGCGTGATCTGCATCTCAGTGACTCGCTGTTTGGTGTCACGTGCTAAGTGTCACGCTCGTTCTGCATTTTCCACTGGGTCCTTCTCCATGGCGCTTCTCTCCCTGGCTACCGCCTCACGGATCTGGGGCAAAGGTCACTGACATCTTGAGAATACCAAAGATCATTTAGTCTTTGGTATGTAGTTACATCATGAGAATACCAAAGATCGTTTAGTCTTTGATATGTGGTCACACCATGAGAATACCAAAGATCATTTAGTCTTTGATTATTCTGTAGTTATACCATGAGAATACCAAAGATCAGTTACTCGTTGATATATATTTATACCATGAGAATAGCAAAGATCGTTAGATCTTTGGTATCTAGTAACACCATGAGAATACCGAAAATCATGTTGTCTTTGATAATATGTAGTTATACCATGAGAATACCAAAAATCATTCAGCCTTTGGTATGTAGTTACACCATGAGAATACAAAGATCATTTAGTTTTTTTTATATTTCTTTACACCGAAGATCAGCCAATCATTGGTATGTATTTTTACACCATGAGAATACCAAAGACCAGGCAGTCATTGATATGTATTTACACCATGAGAATACCAAAGATCAGCCAATCATTGATATGTATTTACACCATGAGAATACCAATGATCGGCCAATCATTGATATGCACTGACACCATGACAACACTAAAGATCAGCCAATCATTGATATGCACTGACACCATGACAACACGAAAGACCAGACAGTCACTGATATGACGAAACATGACTTGCTCACTGATTACGTGAAAACTTAACAGATGATTTCAATAGAACTTCCACCAAAGGCAACAACACACTGAGTACATCAAGGTTAGTTTAGACATCGGTTGTTAAAGACAAGTGCACAGTAACATTTTATCCTGCAGTCGTTTTTTTTTTTTATCTACCTGTGAGTCTCTTTTGTCCTCCGACTGACCTCTCTCTCAGCGCAATTTTCTGACCTATCTGTATGTTGATTTTGTCCTACAGTGGGTTTCTGACCTACTGGTCAGTCCATTTTGCCCCACAGTCGTTCGTTTTTTCTGACCTATCCATAGGTTTATTTTATCCTGCGGTTGTTTTTTTCTGACCTACCTGTTAGTCTGTTTTTTTTTTTCCTGTTGTGGGTTTTCTTGCCTACATGTGAATCTATTTCCAACTGTAACTGTTTTTTTCTGACCTGCCTGTGTGATTGTCTTGTCCTGCAGTGCCTTTTCTGACCTACCTGGACGTCCATGTTTCTGCAGTAGTTTTCCTGACCTACCTGTAAGTCCATGCTTTTGCAGTAGTTTTCCTGACTAGTCTGTAGTCCATGTTTCCTGCAGTGGTTTTCCTGATCCACCTGTACGTTCATGTTTCCTACAGTAGTTTTCCTGACCAACCTGAAAGTCCATGTTTCCTGCAATGGTTGTCCTGACCTACCCGTAAGTCCATGTTTCCTGCAGTAGTTTTCCTGACCTACCTGTAAGTCCATTTTCTCCTGCAGTCGTCTTTCAGCAGCTCTGTGTGATTCCTGCATCTCCTTCATTTTGTCCTGCAGTCTCGCAATCTCTGCGTTCTTTTCCTGCAAGCAGAGGAGCGAGAATGTGTGTCCTGAAATACTGTGTTAATCTTTGGAAAGAGAGACAGGCCAGGCATTGCGGTAAAAAGTCTCCAAGTTCTCTGGTGAGGACATGCAGGACCCTCCCTGCATCACCAGCAGACCGTGAGGTCCCCTGTCTCCTCCCTCAACGACAGACACCAGGTCATCAGGCAAAAACATGTTGGCAGCTCAACAAAAAACAACAGGGTGTGCGTGCTAAGACTAGCAACAAGACAAAGACACTCGGTTGTACACACAGCAAACTCACCCTGTTTGAAACAGCAAGTCAACACCTTTTGTTTAAACAGTCCAGTCAACACATCCTGTTTAAACCAGACAACACATCCTGTTTAAATCATCTAGCCAACAACCCTTGTTTAAAGTCAATACAATCTGTTTAAACCACACTGACAACACATCCTGTTTGAATCATCTAGCCAGCAACCCTTGTTTAAAGTCAATACAATCTGTTTAAACCATCAAGTCAATGCAAACTCTTTAAACCACACTGACAACACACTCTGATTAAACCATCTAGTCAAATGCACACTCTTTAAACCACACAGACACAACGCATCCTCTTCAAACTATGCACACAACACACCATGCTTAAACCATTTCGTCAATACGCTTTGTTTAAACCGCACAGACAACTTGTTCAGTTTATACAATAGTCAGTACCGCATGCTTAATTAAAACAAACTAGTCATCACGCCCTGTCTAACAATTCAATGCACCCTGTTTAAACTTGCCAATCTACACAGCATAGTGAACACACCCTGTTCAAGTCAACGTACCTTGTTTAGGCCAACACACTGTTTAAGCCAACACACCCTGTTTAGGTCAATATACCCTGTTTTAAGTCAACGCACCCTGTTTAAAGTCACCTTGTTTAATTCAACACACCCTGTTTAAGTCAACACACCCTGATTAAGTCAACACACCCTGTTTCAGTCAACACACCCTGATTAAAGCTGTCAGTCAACACACCCTGTTTAAGCCAACACACCCTGTTTACACTAACCAATCAACACACCCTGTTTACACTAACCAGTCAACACACCCTGTTTACACTAACCAGTCAACACACCCTGTTTTAAACTATCCATCCATCAAGCCCTGTTTTAAACTCCCCACCCAACACACCCTGTTTTAAACTCTCCACCCAACACACCCTGTTTTGAAATATCTACCCAACATACCCTGTTTTGAAACTATCCACCCAACACACCCTGTTTTAAACACTCCACCCAACACACCCTGTTTTAAAACTCTCCACCCAACACACCCTGTTTTGATCTATTCACCACGCCCTGTTTTAAACTCTCCACCCGTCACACCCTGTTTTAAAACTCTCCAACCAACACATCCTATTTAAATCTCTCCACCCAAAACATCCTGTTTTAAACTCCACCCAACACACCCTGTTTCAAACGCTCCACCCAACACACCCTGTTTTAAAACTATCCACCCAACACACCCTATCTCAAACTATCCACCCAACACACCCTGTTTCAAACTATCCACCCAACACACCCTATCGTAAACTATCCACCCAACACACCCTGTTTAGGTCCCCCAAGCAACAAGCCATCCCACGCACACTCACAGAGAGAAGCTGGGTGTTCTCTGCCAACATCTGCGCCACGCGTTCATCAGAACGGGAGGACCGGTCCTTCTTCTCGCGGTTCATGTCCTCCCTCAGGGCGTCCAGGGCGCGCTGCTTCTCCAGGAACTGTGACTCCTTCAGCTTCGACATGGCGGCATCCTGGGGGGGAGGGGGGGGGGGGGGGGGGACACAGCGACCCGAGTGTGACAGGAACCAGACAGCACACGTGACATGAGCAGAACAACATATATGTGACTGTAACAGGACAATATGCATGTCAATGGCAGAGAACAACACACGTGACAGGTACAGGACCATTTACATGTTTAATGAAACAGAACAACACACGTGACAGGTACGTGACCATTTACATGTTGATGAAACAGGACAAACACACGTGACAGGTACAGGACCATTTACATGTTCATGACACAGGACAACACACGTGACAGGCACTGGACCATTCACATGTCACTGGAACAGAACAACACACGTGACAGGTACGTGACCATTTACATGTCAATGAAACAGGACAACACACGTGACAGGAACAGGACAACATACATGTCACTGGAACAGGACAACACACGTGACAGGAACAGGACAACATACATGTCACTGGAACAGGACAACACACGTGACAGGAACAGGACAACATACATGTCACTGGAACAGGACAACACACGTGACAGGAACGGGACAACATGCATGTCACTGGAACAGGACAACACACGTGACAGGGACAGGACAAAATGCATGCATGTCACTGGAACAGGACAACACATGTAGCAGCAACAGGACAAAACGCATGTCACTGGAACAGGACAACACACATGTAGCAGCAACAGGACAACAGGACAAAACACATGTGACTGGAACAGGACAACACATGTAGCAGCAACAGGACAAAACACATGTGACTGGAACAGGACAACACATGTAGCAGCAACAGGACAAAACACATGTGACTGGAACAGGACAACACATGTAGCAGCAACAGGACAAAACACATGCGACTGGAACAGGACAACACATGTAGCAGCAACAGGACAAAACACGTGTGACTGGAACAGGACAACACATGTAGCAGCAACAGGACACAAAACACATGTGACTGGAAACAGGACAACACATGTAGCAGCAACAGGACAAAACACATGTCACTGGAACAGTGTCTGTGTCTGTCTGTCTGTCTGTGTGTGTGTGTGTGCGCGTGGGCGCGTGCGTGCGTGCTTGTGTGAATAATGTGTGTGAGTGCGCGTTGTGTGTGTGTGTGTGCGCACGCGTCCTGTGTGTGTGTGTGTGTGTGTGTGTGTGTGTGTGTGTGTGTGTGTGTGTGTGTGTGTGTGTGTGTGTGTGTGTGTGTGTGTGTGTGTGTGTGTGTGTGTGTGTGTGTGTGTGTGTGTGCCCGCGCGGCTAAGAGAGAGAGAGAGAGAGAGAGAGAGAGAGAGAGAGAGACAGAGAGACAGACAGACAGACAGACAGACAGACAGACAGACAGACAGATAAGATAAGGAAAGACAAAATACAACAGACAGAGCTCTCTCTGTCTCTGTCTCTGTCTCTCTGTCTCTCTTTCACTCTGTTTCACTCTCTTTCTCTCTCTGTCTCTCTCTGTCTCTCTCTCTCTCTCTCTCTCTCTCTCTCTCTCTCTCTCTCTCTGGTGCATGCTGGCTAGCAATGACTCACAGACTCTTGACGCAGTGTCAGCAGGGTCTGTCGATGCTCCTCTGAGGCTGCTGACTGAGCGATTTGCTGCTCGTGAAGTCTGTGCTCAGAGCCGTCACCTGCTCCCTGTTCCCGTCATCACCCTTGTTATCGTGCATGTCTTGCTTATCATCACCCTCGTCATCGTGCTTTGTCATTGTCATCATCGCCTTCGTTACCACACTCGTCATCGTTATCATCAGCACTTGTAGGCCTACATCGAGCTCAAAAAGCATCTTCATTCTCGTGAATTGTTCAGTGCATCTGCATTATCCTCGAAAAGTACCCTGTCATGTGGTAGGTACAGTACTGATGGACGATGCTAAGCATGTTAAGGGGTATGAGCTATTTATCAACACATCAAGATACAAGGCATGGGTAATCGACATTTACATTCAAATTTGAGAAAAATAGATACGTCAGATACTCGCTTGTTTTTCAGTTTCCATTTAAAAGTTGGGCAGGTAATCAGATAGCTACTGATTCGAGCTTCATATAAAGGATCATATATGTCAGATACCCACTTATTTAAGCATGATTAAAAAAAAAAAAAAAAAGAAAGAGCCTTGTAGGTCAGGTACCCTGTGGTTAAAAACCTGTATAAAAAGGTCACATATGTCAGATACACACATTCATTCAAGCTGTATATAAAAAGGTCAGATATGTCAGACATCCACTCATTTAAGCTTTACAGAAAAGGTCAAGTATATCAGATGCCCACTCATTTAAGCTTTAAAAAACAATGTCAGATATGTCAGATTTTCACTTATTGAAACTGTGCAAAAAGGTCACATGCGTCAGATACCCACATCATTTAAGCTGTAGTAAAACAAGGGTCATCTATGTCAGATACCGACTCATTTAAGCTGTATAAAAGGGCCATGTATGTCATATACCCACTATACAAGCTGTATTTTAAAAATGTCAGATATGTCAGATGCCCACTATTCATGTTATACAAAAAGGGGTCAGATGTGCCAGACACCCACTCATTCTAGCTGTATAGAATGAGGTCAGATGTGTCAGACACTACTCATTCCAGCTGTATAGAAGGAGGTCAGATGTGTCAGACACTACTCATTCTAGCTGTATAGAAGGAGGTCAGATGTGTCAGATACCTACTCATGTGTCAGACACCTACTCATTCTAGCTGTATAGAATGAGGTCAGATGTGTCAGACACTACTCATTCTAGCTGTATAGAAATGAGGTCAGATGTGTCAGACACCTACTTATTCAGATCTAGCTGTGTATAGAATGAGGTCAGATGTGTCAGACACCTACTCATTCCAGCTGTATTGAAGGAGGTCAGATGTGTCAGACACCTACTCATTCCAGCTGTATTGAAGGTCAGATGTGTCAGACACCTACTCATTCTAGATGTATAGAAGGAGGTCAGATGTGTCAGATACCTACTCATGTGTCAGACACCTACTCATTATAGCTGTATAGAATGAGGTCAGATGTGTCAGACACTACTCATTTGTTCTGTGTAGAAGGAGGTCAGATGTATCCCCGCACCTCATCAATCCCCAAAAGGGAAGTAAGTCATCTGCTGTTTTTTAAAAGTTAAGACAGTAGGTCGAATTTCCTCAAAGCTGATCAAATAGTGGTCATATTTCCCTTCTGTCAAAAAACATGTATCACTCTCAAACATTTACTGCCTTTGAAACTGCTTTATAACATTGCTTCACAAAGCGGATATATTGTCGAGGAAAAGAGATCCGGATGATAGCTTCATAAAGCAGAATATACGGTCGATGGAGATAGCTTCCTAAGATTGTTTCAGAACAGATAATATATTGTCGGTGAAGATAGCTTCCTAAAAACTGCTTCGTAGATCAAAATAATACTGTTGTGGAAAACAGCACCGTAAAAATTGCCTCACAAAACAACTGTACTGTTGGTTAAAAAAAAAACAGCTTCGCAAGACTGCTCCGTAAAGCAGATGTATTGTCCCGAGGAGCGAGTCTCTCACCAAATAAACAGTTGTAATGGACATATACACATTCAGCCACACAAATATGTACACATTCCCACATTACCCGCCTGTCCAACTCTTCCACAGCATGCAACCCTCCAAACACCTACTCTCTGTCTCCCTCTGTCTCTGTCTCTCTCTCTCTCTCTCTGTCTGAGAGCATGTCTTTTTCCCTCTGTGTCTTCGCAAGCAGACACACACATATATAAAAGTAATGATTTTAGTCCAGTGGTTTTGATATTTCATTTCTAAACCTATTACCATCATTTATAACTTACTGTAGATTGCCTATAATTGCAAAGTGTCAATAAATATCCAAACCGTCAATGAATAATCTCTTAAGTGTCAATAAACAACCTCACTGGTCACACCCTATGCAGTTCCATGGACACCTAACACATGTCCCTCACCTCAGTTTCTGATTGTGTTCGTCCTTGGCCTTGAGGTCAGCTTGAAGGCCATTGACCTTGACCTGCAGTTGTTGGAGCTCCTTGTTGAGGGCGTCCACCTCCTTGGACAACATGTGTCGGTTCTCCTGGCTCTCCTGCCGGGCCATCAGCTTGAACGTCCTGTACTCCTTGCTCTGATCCTGAACACACAGCTTTACATCAGGGACGTGGCAACGTCCTGTACTCCTTGATCTGATCCTGAACACACAACTTTACATCAGGGACGTGGGAACGTCCTGTACTGCTCTGATCCTGAACACACAACTTTACATCAGGGACGTGGGAACGTCCTGTACTGCTCTGATCCTGAACACACAACTTTACATCAGGGACGTGGGAACGTCCTGTACTGCTCTGATCCTGAACACACAGCTTTACATCAGGGACGTGGCAACGTCCTGTACTCCTGGCTCGGATCCTGAACACACAACTTTACATCAGGGACGTGGGAATGTCCTGTACTCCTGGCTCTGATCCTGATCAC
>JADBJO010003700.1:80704-83204 GCA_016801955.1 Conus betulinus | reverse complement strand
TAATGTCACTGTGACTGCAAGGTAAGGTCAGCCGCTAGAGATATAGCGTTTGAGGCCAAGAGCTGAAAGACCGTGGCTTACACCTGCTTAACCTTACGTCACAGCAAGCTAAACTACAATGACACAAAACAAACGACAGAGTGACGCTTATCGAAGCCACACCACAGAAAACAGACAAGTGAGTTTTGGATGCATACTTGAACTGGAATTGCCACAAAAGCCAGACTTACAGAAATGCGGGAAACGATACTTCCCAGGTGACAGTTCCATGAGAGCAGAAATGTAAGAAAGAGGAGTGTGGGACACAGGACTGACTGTTCTGACACACACACACACACACACACACCTCACAGTAACACACACACTCTGACCTGACACACACACACACCACACATACATTGAGTAATGCAATGTTACACAACATTCACTGAATGCGGTACTGCTTCTGTTGGACACGAACAATGCACGGCGTGTGTAAGGAAAAGTACTATCTGCATGAAACCCTTTGCTGACTGATTGGGCGTTGTATGGCTGTGTTAAACTCTGTTCTACTCAAGCTGACTTGACATGCGTAGTGCTCACCTCCTCAGGAGTGATGCCCAGCGACTGGAAGCCTCGCAGCTCTCTTTCTTGACCTCGATCTCTGTGTCGTAGGTCAAGGACATGGCCTGCTTCCGTTCCAGGTCCTCCATCAGTAGGTGCAGGTCACAGTGTTGACTGTGGACCTCTTGTACACAGTGATTGACAGTTCTGACCTGGGGACACAGTGATTGACAGTTCTGACCGGGGACACACACAGTGACTGACAGTTCTGACCTGGGACCTGGGGACAGTGACTGACAGTTCTGACCTGGGACACAGTGACTGACAGTTCTGACCTGGGGACACAGTGATTGATAGTTCTGACCTGGGACACAGTGACTGACAGTTCTGACCTGGGGACACAGTAATGATAGTTCTGACCTGGGGACACAGTAATTGATAGTTCTGACCTGGGGACACAGTAACTGATAGTTCTGACCTGGTTCTGACCTGGGGACACAGTAATTGATAGTTCTGACCTGGGGACACAGTATTGATAGTTCTGACCTGACCTGGGGACACAGTGGGGACACAGTAGTTATTGATAGTTCTGACCTGGGGACACAGTGATTGATAGTTCTGACCTGAGGACACAGTGACTGACAGTTCTGACCTGGGGACACAGTGATTGATAGTTCTGACCTGGGGACACAGTGACACAGTGACTGGGGACACAGTTTGATGACTGACCTGGATAGTTCTGACACACAGTGATTGATAGTTCTGACCTGGGGACACAGTGACTGACAGTTTCTGACCTGGGGACACAGTGACTGACTGTTCTGACCTGGGGACAGTGATTGACAGTTCTGACCTGGGGACACAGTGATGACCTGACACAGTGACTGACAGTTTCTGACCTGGGGACACACACAGTGATTGACAGTTCTGACCTGGGACACAGTGACTGACAGTTCTGACCTGGGACACAGTGACTGACAGTTCTGACCTGGGGACACAGTGATTGAGTTCTGACAGTTCTGACCTGGGGGGACACAGTGACTGACCTGGGGACACAGTGATTGTTTCTGACCTGGGGACACAGTGATTGACAGTTAGGACCTGGGGACACAGTGACTGACAGTTCGGACCTGGGGACACAGTGATTGACAGTTCGGACCTAGGGACACAGTGACTGACAGTTCTGATCTGGGGACACACTGGGGACACAGTGATTGACAGTTCTGACCTGGGGACACAGTGACTGACAGTTCTGACCTGGGGACAGTTCACAGTGACTGACAGTTCTGACCTGGAGACACAGTGATTTCTGACCTGGGGACACAGTGATTGACAGTTCTGACCTGGGACACAGTGACACAGTTCTGACCTGACTGACAGTTCGGGGACCTGGGGACACAGTGATTGACAGTTCGGACCTGGGGACACAGTGACTGACACAGTGACTGACAGTTCTGATCCTGGGGACACACTGGGGACACAGTGATTGACAGTTCTGACCTGGGGACAGTGAGTGACTGACAGTTCGACCTGGGGACACAGTGACCTGGGGACATAGTGTGATTGACAGTTCTGACCTGGGGAGTGACACAGTGATTGACAGTTCTGACCTGGGACACAGTGATTGACAGTTCTGACCTGGGGACACAGTGACTGACAGTTCGGACCTGGGGACACAATGATTGACAGTTAGGACCTGGGGACACAGTGACTGACAGTTCGGACCTGGGGACACGGTGATTGACAGTTCGGACCTAGGGACACAGTGATTGACAGTTCGATCTGGGGACACACTGGGGACACAGTGATTGACAGTTCTGACCTGGGGACACAGTGACTGACAGTTCTGACCTGGGGACACAGCAATTGATAGTTCTGACCTGGAGACACACAGTGATTGACAGTTCTGACCTGGGGACACAGTGACTGACAGTTCTGACCTGGGGACACAGTGACT
>JADBJO010003700.1:60704-73204 GCA_016801955.1 Conus betulinus | reverse complement strand
TATTAATAGTTAGGCAGACACTGTCACACACATCAATAGTTATGTAGTCACTGTCACAGACATTAATAGTTAGGAAGACACTGTCACAGACAATAATAGTAGGTAGACACTGTCACAGACATTAATACTTAGGTATTCACTGTCACAGACATCAATAGTTACGTAGTCACTGTCGCATACATCAATATTTGGTAGACATTGTCACAGCTATCTATAGTTAGGTAGTCACTGTCACATACATCAATATTAGGTAGTCTCTGTCGCAGACATTTATAGTTAGGTAGTTACTGTCACAGACATCAACAGTTAGGTAGTCGCCGTCACAGACATCAATAGTCAGGTAGTCACTGTCACAGGCATCAATAATTAGGTAAACACTGTCACAGACATCAATAGTTAGGTAGTCACTATCACATGAATCAATATTGAGAAGACACTGTCACAGACATCAATAGGTAGTCTCTGTCACATATATCAATAGTTAGGTAGACACTGTCACAGACATCAATAGCTAGGTAGTCACTGTCACATACATCAATAGTCAGGTTGTCACCGTCACAGACGTCAATAGTTAGGTAGACACTGTCACAGACATCAATAGATATAGTCACTGTCACAGACATCAATTCTGATACAGTCACTGTCACAGACATGAATAGTTAGGTAGTCACTGTCACAGACATTGATTTTTAGATAGTTACTGTCACAGACATCAATAGTTGAGCAGTCACTGTCACAGAGACACCAATAATTAGGTAGTTACTGTCACAGGCATCAATACTTGTGTAGTCACTGTTAGAGACACCAGTAATTAGACAGTCACTGTCACAGGCACCAATAATTAGATAGTCACTGTCACAGGCACCAATAATTAGATAGTCACTGTCACAGACATTAAGAGTTAGGTAGTCACAGACATCAGGTGTCAGATAGTTATTGTCACACATTAACAGTTCAGTTCAAATGGTCATTGTCAAAATACAAAAATAGGTGATAGTAAACAAATTTAATCTTGTCTAGTCTTGTCCTGTGCTTTGTTTGTCTATGTCCTTGGCGGTAACTAACCCCCCTCTCTTTCTAAATGTTGCTTCAAATTTAATTGTCAAAAATATGTTTAAAAAATTACGCTACTTTAAAGGGTTTGTTCAAAGAAATTACCAAGCAAATTTTCAAGACTCTATCTCAAACAGTTTTCAATTTACAGCAGTTTTTAAGATGATGCATTTTGACGCGTTTTCGTCCAAAACGCCATTTTTTGGGGGGAACCCTTGAACATTAATAATTTTTCTGTAGTCTACAGGGAACATGTAAAAGGCTGTAACTTAGGGAAACATTTATTTAGGTACAATACTTTAAGCATCTGAATACTTAATGTAATATCTTATGTTATTAGAACACACTGACTGCCTATATAAGCCCCAAAATTTTAAAAAATCGGAGTATCACAATTTCCTCCAAAATGCCATTATTTAAAAGCTGTAAAAACAAAAAACTAAACAAAGTAGCGCCGTCAAAATTTGTGTGTGCTTACGTATTTTACCTAAGACTTTAATATCACTTAGTCTCAAGAACATCAGTTAATGATCTTATCAACACAGGGGTTTCCAGTTTGGTACAAATGTTGAAAAACTTTTTTTTCTGGATTTTACCGGGGGTTGTAAATTGCTTCAGATGTTCAGATCATAACCTGAATGCTCCGAATACTTTAAACCAGCAAAGCCTTGATGTCTCATGCACTATTTTTACTGAAACTTTGAAACTCTCTCTCTCTCTCTCTCTCTCTCTCTGTGTGTGTGTGTGTGTGTGTGTGTGTGTGTGTGTGTGTGTGTGTGTGTGTGTGTGTGTGTGTGTGTGTGCGTGCGTGCGCACGCGCGCGCGCGCGCGCTGGCGTGTGTGTGTGTGTGTGTGTGTGTGTTTTGTCTTGCTAGTCAGGAAGTGACACTGCAATTTTCAGGAAACGGCCAAACTGTACGACAAGCTGAACATCAGTGAGACCGAGGCGAACAATGAGGTCACTGAACTCAAGTATAACACCCAGGGGCTTGCCGAGTTGATCAACACCCGACACTGAGTATACGACTGGCCATACAGACGTGTGTGTGTGTGTGTGTGTGTGTGTGTGTGATCACCCATATTATCCGGGCTTGTGGTTTCACTACAATTTTATCAGTATTTGACAAACACCGTTGAAAGTGAAAATAAAAAAAAGAGAAAAGGACACGGACACAAATTTGATTTTATTTCGATCGTTCAGATACTTCAGCTATTCATTAATGGAATTTAAAGGCATATCATTCCTTTGCCTTTCCGATCATTGGACGTGTTTTACAATAAAAGTTCTTCAAATCTGACCGAAAAGTTGCATGTCGTTCATCAATAAGGTCAGATATCGGGGGGTTACTGGAAAGATCGAGTAGTAACAATTAAGTTTAAACAGATGAAAATCTCGCTGGCTCTGTGAAAACAGAACTGAATGTCAAAAAGATAATTTTATCCTGGAATTTGAGATAAATACATTAGTTCATTTCCATAGGTCAGCAAAAATAGCTGAATGATGCATGGCTTGTGGACTCCCTGTGTTTCTACGCCATTGGTAGGGCACTAGGATTTTGGAGTGAAAAGTCTAGCAGACGACAGGAAAATGAAGGATAATGTGGATCGTGCTTGCACAGAAAAAGGAACGGACATGAGACCTGCCTCTGAGTCAGGTATGGTATGGGTCAACGGATGGGACTGTGCGATAATGAATGCTGCTATACGAATTGGAAGTTGCATTATCTGCCTTGTCATGCCTTTTCGATCTTGCACGAACTTTTCTTTTTTCATAACTACACGTAACAAATGCAATAACGGCATATGAAACAAACTTCAATCAATTTCAACATTTATCTAAGTTTGGCAATAACTGCTTGAACATCGTACAGTGTTATGCTCACAGAACTAAGATAAGATGAACGGTCGTTCTCGCTTCACTCGCGGTTTGCTATCACATGGAGTGCACCATTTCGAAGTAAAAAAAAAAAAAAAAAAAAAAACACGCACAAAATGGACAAAAAAAAAAATAACTCACTGCCACACAAACCTTTGCCACATTAATCTTTCGTACGTACTTTAAAAGTCAAGGGCATATTTTGGACGCACTTACCTATCAGCGAAAGTGCTGCACTTTGCTGATTAGGTTCAGTGGAGCCTTTCGTAGCAGACGACATTCTTGCCTGAAATTTGGTCGGCTGCTCCGTTTGGTACTTCGCTTCGGAACAATAAAGTGTCACACAACTGCATCCAAGCAAATTAATATTGTTGTGAATGAAAGAGGACATCCTTATCTTTGTTCGGTTAAATATATAAACCAAATCCCTCGAGCCAATTGCGACTGGCAGCACTTTGAAAATGTCGACATTTTTTAACGAGGGATTGTTCGAACATCATGGTAAGAGCGGATCTTCTGTTTCTGCATGACGAAATATCCCATTTTAGTAACGCGATAGCGAATTTAGTATTGAAATTAGAAACCGGGTCACGACATACGATTCCGCGAAGCGATGCGGGCTGATATTTTTTAGCGCGAGCATTTTTCATCATAGCAAACTCTCACATCGTTCAACCTCGCAACAAAAATTATACAAGCAGATAGAATAAGAAATGAACTTTACCTGATTTCTGTTTGGAATGTTTGATGATTAGTTGAAGAGAGAGAGAGAGAGAGAGAGAGAGAGAGAGAGAGAGGCCCAAATTTGAGCTGGAGTTGCATATCAACAGCAGACAAGCTTGTGGTACCTAATAATAGTCAGGTAGTGTTACGACTACTAGAGATAATCAAACTCTTGTTCTAAGACACCTCATTCTGCAATAATAGGTAGTGTTACGACGAGGGAAAATTGAACTCTTGGTCCATGACACCTCATACTACAATAACAGGTATTCTTATCACTTGGGAGAATCGAATTCTTGTTCTTAGAGACACCTCACAGTACAATAATAGTCAGGTAGTGTCACCACTAGGGAAAATCGAACACTCCTTCTTAGACATTCTGTGGGCTAGACGCCGACGGCAATGATTGGCAGGAAAGAATTGGTTCTGATCTGTTTCTAGATCGAACAGGGCAGAAAAAGTGATCAACTCTGACAACAATGTCACAGTCTGTAACCCAGCTCTAACGATATGACTCTGGGGCGATATGACACTGGGGTGATATGATATAGGGGCGATAAGACACTGGGGTGATATGATATAGGGGCGATATGACACTAGCACGATATGAGACTGGGGCGATATGATATAGGGGCGATATGACACTGGGGCGCGATATGATATAGGGGCGATATGACACTGGGGCGATATGACACTGTGGCGATATGACACAGGGGCGATATGGGGGCGATATGACACTAGAGCGATGTGACACTAGGGCGGTATGACACTGAGGTGATATGATATAGGGGGGCGATATGACACTGGGACGATATGACACTGGGCGATATGACACTGGGGCGATATGACACAGGGGCGATATGATATGGGGGCGATATGACACTAGCGCGATGTGACACTAGGGCGGTATGACACTGAGGTGAATTAATATAGGGGCGATATGACACTGGGACGATATGATATAGGGGTGATATGACACTTAGGTGATATGATAAAGGGGCGATATGACAATGGGACGATATGATATAGGGGCGATATGACACTAGCACAATATGACACAGGGGCGATATGACACTGGGACGATACGATATAGCGGCGATATGACACTGGGACAAATATGATATAGGGGCGATATGACGCTGGGGCGATATGACACTAGGACGATATGATATAGGGGCGATATGACACTAGCACAATATGACACTGGGGCGATATGACACTGGGACGATATGATATAGAGGCGACATGATACCAGCACAATATGACACTGGGGCGATATGACTGGGACTATGTGATACAGGGGCGATGTGACACTAGCACGATAGGACACTGGGGCGATATGACACTGGGGCATTATGACACTGGGACAATATGATATAGGGGCAATATGACGCTGGGGCGATACGATATAGGGGCGATATGACACTAGCTCGATATGACACTGGGACGATATGATATAGGGGCGATATGACACTGGGGCGATATGACACTAGCACAATATGACACTGGGGCGATGTGATATAGGGGCGATGCGACACTCGAACAGTATGACACTGGAACAATATGACACTAGGACAATAATATGATATATGGGCGATATGACACTAGCACAATATGACACTGGGGCGATATGACACTGGGACTATGTGAAATAGGGGCGATGTGACACTAGCACGATAGGACACTAGGGCAATATGACACTGGAACGATATGATATAACGGCGATATGACACTGGAACGATGTGATATGGGGGCGATATGACACTGGAACGATATGATATAGGGGCGATATGACACTGGAACGATGTGATTGGGGCAATATGACACTGGAACGATATGATATAGGGGCGATATGACAGTGGAACAGTATGACACTAGAACAATATGACACTGGGGAGATATGACACTGGAACGATATGACATTGGGGCGATATGATATAGGGGCGATATGACACTGGGGTGGTATGACACTGGGGCGATATGATATAGGGGTGATATGACGCTGGGGCGATATGATATAGGGGCAATATGACACTGGGGCGATACGACACTGGGGCGATATGATATAGGGGCGATATGACACTGGGGAGATATGACACTGGAACGATATGACACTAGGGCGATATGACACTGGGGCGATATGATATAGGGGCGATATGACACTGGAGTGATATGACACTGGGGCAATATGATATAGGGGCGATATGACACTGGGGCGATATGACGCTGGGGTGAAAAGACACTGGGGCAATATGACAATGGGGAGAAATGTCAAGAGCGGGCACAAAGTATTTGGTCGACTCCTGTTGTACCCAGTTCTTTGTTCTGGCACGTCACTGCCAGCGCTCCCTTCCCAGCACTCGACCAGTGCTAAGAGTAACAGTTCACTCCTGTATCACTCGCTTAGAAATGGACTGGTATGTCTCCCAAACCAGTTGCTGATCGTACACTGACTGAACGTATGAAAGGCGTAATGGGTCTCTAGACGTCGTTGTTGTTGACGTTAAATCATCATCATCGTCGTTACTGTTTGTACAAAAATAACGTCTTCAATTCTGTGTGGAACCTGCGACAAATGTCAAACAGACAACTAATGGCTGTAAACAACTCCACTGCATATGGTGTCAGGCCAAGCATGGTGAATATGAGGGAATGAACGTGCCTTGGACAAAAACGTGACTGGGCAAAATGTAATGGGTTGAAAAGTAATTGGGCAAAACCTGAAGCACCAGAGATGGCGGCTTAAAAAAGAACGAATCGAGAGATAGAAACACACACACACACACACACACACACACACACACACACGCGCGCGCGCGCGCGCGCGCGCGCACGCGCGCGCACACACACACACACACACACACACACACACACACACACACACACACACACACACACACACACACACACACACACACACACACACACACACACACACACACACACACACACACACAAACACACACACACACACACAACACAACACAACACACACACACACACACACACACACACACACACACACACACTGTTATAAACACACACACACACACACACACACACACACACACACACACACACACACACACACACACACACACACACACACACAAACACATTGTTGTAAACACACACACACACACACACACACACACACACACACACACACACACACACACACACATTGTTGTAAACACACACACACACACACACACACACACACACACACACACACACACACACACACACACACACACACACACACACCACATGCAGCCTGTAAAGTCAGCCAGTCGTGCAGTCTGTGTCCTGGTCAGTGGGTCACTGGACACCAGTAACGTCATCTGTCGCCATGGCTTGGAGTTGCTCACCTGGGGATGTAGGTGGCCTCCACATTGAGGGCGATGCTGCCTGCCTTCAAGTCCTCGGTATCAAACAGCCATCCTTTCTGGAACTTTCGGCCTCCATGCGGGGAACAGTGTACCAGGGGCTCCTCGTAGTTTGGCAAATAGTTCATGGTGTTCATTCTGATGCTGTGAGTCAGCTGGCCATCACCTCACTCACGTCTTGACCACGCCCCCCTCCCATTCTCCACTCCTCATTCAACCAGTCTGGCTCGTCCTTAATCAGTACAGGCCTCTGACATGTGACCCTCCGAATTCACCTGTGTGTTCTTTAGTTTACATCAACTAATATTTGATCAGTCCAGACTGTCTGTGTGAATGCCCAAGCTGCTCGGTCACTGCCGATTCCCGGCACAGCCTTCAGGTGTGTACGTTTGGTCAGGTAACTGGGGCACAGGCAGGGTGGTCATTGGAACGTCTACTGAGTGTCAACATTGAGGTGGAGTTCAAGAAAGCGAGTTAACAATCTTTGGAGTTAACGACAGGGAGTTAACAATCTGATTAGTGATGTCAGCTTTGAGGTGAAGGTAACGACAGTGAGTGAACAATCTGATTAGTGATGTCAGCTTTGAGGTGAAGGTAACGACAGTGAGTGAACAATCTGATTAGTGATGTCAGCTTTGAGGTGAAGGTAGCGACAGTGAGTGAACAATCTGATTAGTGATGTCAGCTTTGAGGTGGAGTTGAAGAAAGTGAGTTAATAATCTATAGAGTTAACAACAGCGAGTTAACAATCGTCTGAGTGAAGTCAGCTTTAAGATGAAGTTCACGAAAGCGAGTTAACAATCTGCTGAGTGAAGTCAGCTTTGAAGTGGAGTTAAACAAAATGAGTTAACAATCTATAGAGTTAACGACAGTGAGTGAACAATTTGCTGAGTGAAGACAGCTTTGAGGTGGGGTTAAAAGATAGTGAACTAACAATGCTGAACGAAGTCAACTTTAAGGTGAAGTTAAAGACAGTGAACTAAGACTTTAAGGTGAAGTTAAAGACAGTGAATTAACACTTTAAGCTGAAGTTAAAGACAGTGAACTAACACTTTAAGGTGAAGTTAAAGATAGTGAATTAACACTTAAAGTGAAGTTAAAGACAGTGAACTAACACTTTAAGGTGAAGTTAAAGATAGTGAATTAACACTTTAAGATGAAGTTAAAGATAGTGAACTAACAATGCTGAATGACGTCAACTTTAATGTGAAGTTCAGGACAGTGAGTTAACAGTCCTCTGAACGAGTCAGCTCTGAGGTGGGGTTAAAGTCAGTGACTTAACAGTTTGCTGAGTGAAGTAAGCACTGAGATGGAGTCAGGGGCAGTGAGTTGACAGTCTATTGAGTGCAGTCAGCTTTGAGGTGAAGATAAGGACACTGAGTTAATAGTCTGCTGAGTGATGACAGCTTTGAGGTGGAGTTAAGGACAGTGAGCTGACAGTCTTTGAAATGACGTAAGCACTGAGTTGGAGTTAGGGAAAGTGAGTTAACAGTCCGCTGAGTGAAGTAAGCATTGAGCTGGAGTTAAGTACAGTGTACAAATGATGTTCGCTGTCTGTTCACAAAGTTTACTGTTTAACTGTTGTTCACTGTCTGCTCACAAAGCTCACAGTACATCTGGTGTTTACTGTCTGTTCACAAAGCTCACTGTTTAACTGTTGTTCACTGTATACTCACAAACCTCACTGCACAACTGTTGTTCACTGTATACCTCAAAGCTCACGATACAACTGATGTTCACTGTATACTCTCAAAGTCACTGTACAACTGATGCTCACTGTATGTTAACAAAGCTCATTGTACAACTGCTGTTCGCTGTATACTCACAAACCTCACTGTACAAGTGTTGTTCACCGAATACTCACAAACCTCACTGTACAACTGTTGTTCACCGTCTGCTCACAAAGCTCACTGTACATCTGTTGTTTACTGTCTGTTCACAAAGCTGACTGTTTAACTATTGTTCACTGTATACTCACAAAGCACACTGTACACCTGTTGTTCGCTGTATACCACAAACCTCACTTTACAATTGTTCACTGTAAACTCACAAACCTCACTGTATAACTGTTGTTCACCGTATACTCTCAAACCTCACTGTACAAATGTTGTTCACTGTATACTCACAACTCTCACTGTGCAATTGCTGTTCACTGTATACTCACAAAGCACACTGTACAACTGTTGTTCACTGTATACTCACAAAGCTCACTGTACAGCTGTTGTTCACCGTATACTCACAAAACTCACCGTACAACTGTTGTTCACTGTATGCTCACAAAGCTCACTGTACAACTGTTGTTCGCTGTATGTTCACAAAGCTCGCTGTACAACTGTTGTTCACTGTATACTCACAAAGCTCACTGTGCAACTGTTGTTCACTCTTTGCTCACAAAACTCACCGTACAACTGTTGTTCACTGTATACAAAGCTCACTGTACAACTGCTCACTCTCTGCTCACAAAGCTCACTGTTGTTTGTGTCACTCTCTGCTCACAAAAAGCTCACCGTACAACTGTTGTTCAAAGCTCACTCAACTGTTGTTCACTCTCTGCTCACAAAGCTCACTGTACAACTGTTGTTCACTCTCTGCTCACAAAGCTCACTGTACAACTGTTGTTCACTCTCTGCTCACAAAGCTCACCGTACAACTGTTGTTCACTTTCTTTTCACAAAGCTCACCGTGCAACTGTTGTTCACTCTCTGCTCACAAAGCTAACTGGTGGAAATTTGTTTACTCCGTGCTCACAAGCTCTTCTGTAGCACGTTTTGTGCTTCTGATTACAGGGCTCATTGTTACACGTGCTGTGACTCTGATAACAAGGCCCATTCTTACACGTGCTGTGACTCTGCCGGCAAAGCTCAGTGCAGCACGACTTGTGACGCTGCTCACAAAGTTGACCGCTACACGTTTTGTGACACGGCTCTCACTTTACACGTGTTGTCCACTCGTGGGCAGCGAGCGGTCAGCGTAAGGCGTGAAGCTTACACAGGCAGTGGAGCGTGCCTGCTGAAGGATTTGAGGCAAACAAAGGCGGAATTCGGCGAGGCCAATGAACACTAGTCTGTTAATGCCCACACGGATTTCCTCGCAACATCGCTTTCAGCAGCACTGGCTCAACGGATTAGTGTATGCACTGACCGTGTCGCCCCACCCACAACGTTCTGCTTGGAGCGCGGGGACCCTTGTCTCCCCTTTCATGCCGTTTACTGAGAGTGAACTCTCTCTCTCTCTCTCTCTCTCTCTCTCTCTCTCTCTCTCTCTCTCTCTCTCTCTCTCTCTCTCTCTCTGCGCGCGCGCGCGCGCGCGTATGTGCGTATAGACTATAATATGCGACTGTTCTGAATCCGTGTGCTCTCATTACGATAGATGTTCTTTTAAAACATATGCATGCTGTTCAAACATTTGGTACATTTGAAAATTTGTTTGCTTTTTGCTTCCTTGATGTTCTTTTTGTATGCCGCATTTAATGTCTGTTTGTGTTCGTCTGTCGGATCGAGAGGAGGACCACTTCAGTCATCTAGGGGAGGGGGGGGGGGGGTGATCTGATCTGTGGATACGCAGGTGGCTGATCAAGCCGATGCGTGCACGGAATGTGCGGTGACAGCTAGGACAGGCAATGTGTGAGACCTGCCCTTGATTGCTGTTTTACAACAGTTCTGAGGGCCGGACAGAAAAAAAAAAGGTGCAACGTTGACAGTTTGACCCTGAAAATATATCAGAGACTTCTTTTCTGTCATACATTACGAATGTATCTTCACGTGTGTTTATTATAATGCTTTATATCTTTGTAGTGTAATCATGCAGTGTGTTGTATGATATAGTGATGCAATATAATATGTAACAAACAATCACAATTTGAACTTGACTCCATATACACCCACGCGTACACACACACACACACACACACACACACACACACACACACACACACACACACACACACACACACAGAGAGAGAGAGAGAGAGAGAGAGAGAGAGAGAGAGAGAGAGAGAGAGAGAGAGAGAGAGAGAGAACAGATTGGGACATTCATCGTCAGTTCATTAATATAACACATTTGGCCAAGACTGTCTTCGTTTGGAATCCTCGAATGTTGTTGATTCTGAGACAGAATTGATTCCAATCTTGGAGTGGGCTTCAGGGAGACTGCCGCGTTGACCATCTGACTCCCCAAAGACCACAGTCGACTCGTCCTGTCTGACCACTGACCATCTGACCCTCTAAGGACTACAGTCGGGCTCGTCCTGTCTGACCACTGACCATCTGACCCTCCAAGGACTACAGTGGACTCGTCCTGTCTGACCACTGACCATCTGACCTCCAAAGACTACAGTCGACTCGTTCTGTCTGACCGCTGCATCAGCGCCGTCACGGAGGCCATGCTGCTGTGGCCTCGAAACATGGGTGCTGACTGCAGGACAGGGGGGGGGGGGGGGGGGGGGGGGATGCTGTTCTTACTGAAGAAGTTCAGACAATGTCAGGTCAGCAGGAAGACCTTGTACTTCTTCCCTCAGTCTGTGAGGTCAGCAGGAAGACTTTGTACTTCTTCCCTCAGTCTGTCAGGTCAACAGGAAGGCCTTGTACTTCTTCCCTCGGTTTGTGAGACAGCAGGAAAACCTTGTACTTCTTCCCTCAGTCTGTGAGACAGCAAGAAGACCTTGTACTTCTTCCCTCAGTCTGTGAGACAGCAGGAAGACCTTGTGCTACTTCCCTCAGTCTGTGAGACAGCATGATCATGCTAACTGTCATGACATCCTGTATGGGCATGCTGACAGTCAGGACATCTGTATGGGCATGCTGACAGTCAGGACATCTGTATGGGCATACTGACAGTCAGGACATCCTGTATGGGCATACTGACAGTCAGGACATCCTGTATGGGCATGTGTGACAGTCAGGACATCCTGTATGGGCATGTTGACAGTCATGACATCCCGTATGGGCATGCTGACAGTCAGGACATCCTGTATGGGCATGCTGACAGTCAGGACATCCTGTATGGGCATGCTGACAGTCAGGACATCCTGTATGGGCATGCTGACAGTCAGGACATCCTGTATGGGCATGTTGACAGTCATGACATCCTGTATGGGCATGCTGACAGTCATGACATCCCGTATGGGCATGCTGACATCAGGACATCCTGTATGGGCATGCTGACAGTCAGGACATCCTGTATGGGCATGTGTGACAGTCAGGACATCCTGTATGGGCATGTGTGACAGTCAGGACATCCTGTATGGGCATGCTGACAGTCAGGACCTGGTGACTCCTCACATGGCTTCAGGTGCCCCAATTGTGGACGAACCTCCTGAAAGACTGGTTCCTGACCTGGGCTGTATGTCTGTACAGCGCCCCTCTACAGCATTGGTCAGCTGTCCAGCGCTGACCACTGGAACGCAGGCTCTGCTTAGGGAAAAAAAAAAAGGGGGGGGGGGGGTGGTCGTGGAGCGTAGG
>JADBJO010003700.1:13204-58204 GCA_016801955.1 Conus betulinus | reverse complement strand
CTCTGCTCTTCATCCCTGTCGGGTCTGCTTCGAGGAGGAGAAGTATCAGAACTGATCAGGTCAGAGGGGGATGAACTAGAATTGCAGGATTCAGACGTCACGGTTCCCTGAGTTTCCAGGGCGTTGGGATGGTTGCCGGGCCTGCTTTACCAACGTCACTGGATGTCCACGTGCATCTCACTGCCTGTGGAATGGAGTCACCGAGGAGGCAGTCCTTTGAAGGCACCTCAGTAGACACAACCGTCTTTCTGACCAGACGCCCAGAAGAATCGGCGACTAGGAGAGGTGTCCCGTCTCAAAGGAACTCTGCTCAGAGCTGCTGGAGTTTTGCTGCAGCGAGAAGCTGTTCTCTGGCCTCTGGAATCGGGATCTTCGCAAATGTAAAGCTTTCAGCGGATCTGGTTCCGATGACGATGTTGGAAGAGGACCAGCTGGAACTGGTTCAGGCGTTGACTGCACATCAGTAGTATAATGTTTGATGGTTCTGTGACATGTTGCTCCGATACATTCAGTTTATCTGGGAAAGGCTTACAGCAGTTAGGTTGTAGTACAGAATCATCACCTTGGGCAGTTACAACCTGAATGGACTCCAGTGTTGTGACTTGGGAGAGACACACGTGGAAGTGGGCATTGCTGCTGACGTGGTGGACTGACTGTCTTTGTGTGGGGGAAGAGCTGTCCGAGGTGGAGGAGTGGTCTCTGGACAGGGGAGGAGTGCTGGGCATGGGGGACTCTGTGGACGAGGAGTTCCGGTCTCCAGCCGCCCACAGCCGTGCCCGGGGATGAGGCAGCAGCAGTGTGTGTTTGGATGAGTAGAACGTGCAGGACACCGGGATGTGAAGGGGACCTGCCTCATCTCCAGAGGAGGAGTGACTCCTGAAGATGCTCGGTGTCAGCTGCTCTGGGGACCCGTCAGGGGAGGAGATGGTTTGAAACTTTTGAAGAGCGCGGAACTGGGTGAGACGTGGAGAACGAGGTTTAGGGGACGACTCCAGGTATCTGTACGGTGACAAGTGTTCCGAGCGCTGAGTCCCATACACGGCGTCTGCATTGTGCGCAGATGAGTTTGGGGAATGATTGGCGTGATTGTCCACTCGCACACATCCACCTAACACACGCGTGGAGTCACTGTTTTCAAACACAGTCGTTTTTATTTTTGCAGGTGACTGAATCAATGACTGTCGGGGGTGGTCTTCTGGTGGGGAGTTGCCACGTGAAGAACCTTCCGGTGAACTGGCGAAGCTGATCAGTTCCAGAGACTGATTGACAGAAGAAATGGTGACGTCAGGGATAGGGGATGGCGCCCTGGACGTGGGGGAGTGGTAATGGGGAGAGAGCAACACATCTGGCACTGTGCCAACACAGGTAGGTGAGTTGGTGGTGGTGCTATCACTGGGCGAGTTCTGCTGTGAACAGGCATTCGAGTATGGGATGGGGGAATGACAGCTGGGAAGGAGAGAGTTGTCTGCACCTGTATGGGACCTACGTCGCTTAATCAGTGTGTTCTTAGACACCAAGGATTCTCCAGCATGAGGTACCTGCAGGCTGTTTCCGCTGCACGTCTGGCCAGTGTTAAAGTTGGGGGAACTTCTGGACACGGCTCGTTTCGTTCTCTTGGGGCTGTAGTCAGAGCAGCTGGACTCTCTGGACAAAGAGCGCTGAAATCGTCTCGGACGCAGTGGTGGAGAAGACAAGTTTTCTTCAGAAAAAGAACTGGAGATGCCAAAACCAGAGCGATCCGAAGTCACTCTGTTGTAAGCCTCTCTCTTCTCAGCAGCTGTCAACACTGGCGTGGTGTCGATGATGTCCGTGTTGTCCTCCTCCTCCCTGATTGCAGGGGGTGATGGGACAACAGGAACTGCAGGCGGACCTGTCGTCTGTTGGCCTCCGACCCTTCCGCTGAGGACACGAGGTCATGGCCTTTGGTGGGTCTATTTGGATTGTGATTCCACACACACCGCCTGCTGTCCGGAGAGCCTGACCTTGAGCCAGTGAAATGGACCTCGTCGTTACTCTCTGTGTCGGCAACGTGATCAGTGAAATGGTCTGATTCGTAGGACGTGCTGTTGGAAATCGGTTTATAGTAACAGTCGTCGAAGCTCACGTCGCTACTATTAATGAACGCCACATTTCTAGCCTGTGTTTGAAGCAGACTTACGTCGTGTGTATCAGTCACATCTGTGTGCTGTGTATCAGTCACATCTGTGTGCTGTGTATTAGTCACATCTGTGTGCTGTGTATCAGTCACATCTGTGTGCTGTGTATCAGTCACATCTGTGTGCTGTGTATTAGTCACATCTGTGTGCTGTGTATCAGTCACATCCGTTTGCTGTGTATCAGTCACATCCGTTTGCTGTGTGTATCAGTCACATCCGTTTGCTGTGTATCAGTCACATCCGTTTGCTGTGTATCAGTCACATTTGCGTGCTGTGTATCAGTCACATCTGTGCAGTGTGTATCAGTCACACCTGTGTAGTGTGTATCAAGCACATCTTTGTAGTGTGTATAAGTCACATCTGTGTGCTGTGTATCAGTCACATCTGTGCAGTGTGTATCAGTCACATCTGTACAGTGTGTATCAGTCACATCTGTGTAGTGTGTATCAGTCACATCTGTACAGTGTGTATCAGTCACATCTGTGTAATGTGTATCAGTCACATCTGTACAGTGTGTATCAGTCATATCTGTGTGGTGCGTCTCAGCCACATTTCCGTGGTGATTTCTGTCTTCCAGGGAGTGTGTCCACGTGTCCGTGGTGATTTCTGTCTTCCAGGGAGTGCCTGTCACGTGTCCGTGGTGATTTCTGTCTTCCAGGGAGCGCCTGTCCACATGTCCGTGGTGATTTCTGTCTTCCAGGGAGTGCCTGTCCACATGTCCGTGGTGATTTCTGTCTTCCAGGGAGCGCCTGTCCACATGTCCGTGGTGATTTCGGTCATCCAGGGAGCGCCTGTCCACATGTCCGTGGTGATTTCGGTCATCCAGGGAGCGCCTGTCCACATGTCCGTGGTGATTTCTGTCATCCAGGGAGCGCCTGTCCAGTGGCACTGGGCCTTGTTGTTCACCAGCTGTGGCAGATGATGGCGTCCTCGTCATGGGCAGGGGGGACAACGCGGTCTGTGTGGACACCCTATCGCTGTCTGGCGGTGTGCCAGGATGCCACCAGTGTCTGTGCTCTTCACTGTCCCTTGATGCCAAGGTGAACGCTCTATGCCCTTCACTGTCATACGTGTCCCACGTGACACCTCCGTCGTCCGGATCACGACTAGTGCTGCAGCTGACCTGGTTCTCTGCCTGGTGCTTTCTCTCTGAACGAATGCTGACTGGGATCAGTGACGTGAAACTGCAGCAGAACGGATTCTCCGTTCACATCACAGCTGCCTTCAGTTTCTTGCGAAACGAACCCCGCACCTCGGGGTGATTCTTTACCCTGGCATCCAGTGCTGTTAACCTTTGAGTTTAGGTCCCTCGTTATCTCTCCCTCATGACCGTTAGTGTGGTGTGCTTTCACTTCTGGAGTCTCTCGTTATCTCTCCATATGAAGTTTGATATTGTTTGCTTTCAATTCCATGCACCTCTTTAATTGTATATCATGACACGTAATATTGTCATCTTTCAGTTCAAAGTCTTTCTTTATCTCTCCATCATGACATTCAGTGCTGTCTCCATTTATCTCAAAATTCCTTTCGTCACATTTATGTGTATCTGGTTTTATATTGTAACTTATTTGGATATCTCGTTGTTTTCGACTTTCAAATGTTTTTGTTTTTCAGTAATACTTAAGCAATCGTCACATGAGCACTGTTTACAAAGCTGCTGAGAAAGTGAGTATCACTCAGCACGTGAAACACGTTTGACTGCTGATTGGTCACAGATGGAGCACCCCCGGGTGGAGAGCCTGACACTGCCACATCTTCCACATCACTGGCCATCTCATCATCAGGTGTCGTGAAGGAAGGACTGCTGTCAAAGGAATCCATGAAAATCCCTTGCTCTTTCAGACGTTGGAAGTCTGGGTGGATCACCCCCATCAAGATTTAGCTGTGTCAGGGTGGCATCTGTCAGAGGGCGGGCGGGCAATTGTCATACCCACGCTGCTTTTCCAACTGTCTCTTTCGATGTTACTCTCTCCTGACCCAGCTCGCTGAGACTGGCACCGTCTTCGTTCCAGGTGCTCGCCTGTCACTTTCGTGACGTCGCTCACGCGTTGAAAATCCCCCGCACCTGTTGTGTCTTCTGAAACGAACGGAGTACAAATGGAGTCAGGAGGCTTGGACCACCAGGTAAATCTACCATGTCACAGTCTGATTGCGACTGGACGATAGTGAAACAATTTTGGCTTGGGAGATTCCATATTTCTGGACTTCACTTGGATATTCATGAGCGTCTGGACACGTAGGTAACTCTGTGTCATTGGTAAGATTTGATTCTTTATTTTGTGAAACAGCTATCTCATCATCAGCAGCAAGGGTGTCCAGAATATCGTCAATGCTTTCCGAATAGTTTGCACGAAGAGAGTCCAAAGAGTCCGCTGACTGGCTTCTTGCTGGGCTCAAGCAGCTTCTGAGATCTGTTCGTGTCTCCTTGAACTTGGAAGAGAACGGATGAAAACTGTAATTACACCACACACTGAGGCTTCAGCGTCGGGTTCCAACAACACACAGATGCGTTTGAGAAGGCAGCTGCAGGTGTTTCTCCACGACCAGCCCCTCTTGCATCAGTCTGGTGAACACTCTGGCCATGGGCACTGACTGCATCATTGCCCTCTGTCCAATGGACTGCCTCTGTGACCTCAGAAGGCGGCAGAGACTGGACAACAGACAGTTCTGGGCTATTGTCGGACACAGCAGGCGAGAGGTCTTGTTTCTTCACGTTAGATGAAACACTGATCTTACTACCTACAACTCTTGCCGTGGTAGGAAAACACATTTGTTCTTCTAGTTCCTCAATCTCAGGTGCTATGTTTCTTTTTACCTGGATAAAGGTTTTCCAGTTTCAGTTTATCCTCCATGTCATTTTGGCCTAAAGCCTGACAAGCTGACGAAGAACATGTGCAACGAACCTGTCAATTGGGCAAACTGAATTTCCGGATTTATCCAGTGGGTCAGCGTTGGCAGCTGTGTTAATGTTTGCAGATGAAATTCTCGTGTTTCCCTTCCCGTGACCATTGGTGCCGCTAGATGTCTCTTGTCCGTTTGATTGTCATTTGATGTGGGTCTGAATGCAACGTGCTGTGTTCTGTCATTTGACGTGGGTCTGTATGCAGCGTGCTGTGTTCTGTCATTTGATGTGGGTCTGAATGCAACGTGCGTGTTCTGTCATTTGATGTGGGTCTGAATGCAACGTGCGGTGTTCCTGTGAGAGTGTTGATTTTCAACTGCATTTTCACGATGCGCATTGCTTGTCCCTTCTACCAGAAGGCGATCACGGCCACAGTCTGCAATGCCTCCCGTTCTGTGTGGAAGGACGTCCCCAGTGTCTCTCCAGGGTCTGAGATCTCAGCGATGTCTGTCCCTTGACTGTGACCTTCCGTGCTATCCTCTTCAGCACTTTTTCCATCTGAATGGTATTTTTGTTTGTAGGTATGACACTCTACCCACGATTTATGGATGACTTTGTCCAGTTCGCCCTGTTCAGAAAGGCTAAAATAAGCATCTTCAGTTCGACGTTCTGATGACTGAATTAGAACCTCATTCAAAGTACGTGATGCAAAGCTACCCCTCTCATTTTGTGAGTCTGTCTGTTCAGCGATACACCTCGTTGACTTGGTAACGTTCCCAGATTTAGAATCAGCAGAACTTCTCAGAAGAAACTTTGACAACACAAACTCTCTTGCCTCTTTAGAACTTTTAAAGTCCGGGCTACAGACAGCATCAGTGTGCGTGCTTCTCATGACGTTCAGGTTGAGATTATTCTTGATGGTCTGCTCCACGTGTGGACGTTCCTCATCATGAGACACGAGTGAGGAAGAAGTGGGGGAGAGTCGATGATGCCACTGTCTATGTCAAGGTCAGTGTCCTTCGTCTGGTTCCATCACAGATCCATCCACATAATATGTTTCCACAGGACACATTTCTTCCAAGCTGCCATTATGTGGTAAACTGGCAGATTCTTCCACTGCCGCGTTGTACGAATCAGGAGTGTTGACATACTGTACTTCTGTTGTGTTCGATAGATCTGTTACAACATCTGTCATATCTGAAATACTCCCAGTGATCTTGCTATGGTTTGTATTGTGCGCCTGCCTGACAATATTGGAGTCACTTTGACGTCGACTGACAGAAGAAATATCACCGATGTCTCTATAGTCACCGACATAGAAATTCAGTTGAGAAACATGAACTTTCCCAACTTCTTTGCCATTTTGATCCAGGGCTAGTGTTGATGAGTTAGCTGGCATTGTTTTCATGTGGAAGGCCTGGGGTTCTGTCTCATTTGAAACAGTGACGTTTTGGGTGGAACCCTCTCTATACATAGTACCGTGCGTTTGCCATTGCTGTGGTATTCTTCATGTTTGGGTCAGCAGGAACTGAGGAAGACAGTTCTCTATCACTCTGGCAACTTTTTTCCTTGGCTTTGTGTGATGAAACAATTAATTGTGCTTGTTTTTCTTCTGTGATTAAATGTGCATGTTGTTCTTCTGAAATTTTTCGATGCTTCTGCTCTTACCAGCTTCAGAGGAATGTCCATTCCCATATATTCCCAGAATTCAGAATCAAAGGTTTGGGTTCTGGTAGTATTCAAAAAGGTTTTATTGGAAGGTACGCTATCAGATAGTGCCGATAACTTCCTCTGGACCCACCGCCTGAGTGGCCTCTGTGCTTGCCCAGTAGGTTGAGGTCATCAAATAACAACAGACTGTGCACTGGCGTAGAGATGTGTTTAGCTTTCATGTGATCTCCGGATGAATTAGCCTGAAGACAGCTTTCAGTCTGAGAAGACATTTCGTACATGACCAAATGCTTTGTTTGGCAGCACGTGTCGGTATGCAGGATTGTGATCTGTTTGGAATGTTCAAGAATCCCTTGGCTGGCTGGTTCGGGTTGTTCTTGTAGTTCCTCGCCATCACATTGTACAGCCCGGTCAGACACTTGATACAGATTGTCAACACCGTCAGTTTGAAGAGCAGGAAGGGAATCTTCTTGATTGAAAAACACCAGTGGGGAAAGTTTTCCATCGTCAGCTGGGACGCTGACGTCAGACAGTTTGGAGGCCAAGGGAGTCAGTGAGGGAGATGACGAGCTGGACGACATGGGAGACACTGCACTGAACAGTAACACTGGCGACACGGAGCCTTTCCTCACCCCACCACGAGTGTCACGTGCATCACAGGAATCTTTACACATTTCTTTTTCAGAAGAAATCGGAGAACACATTTCTGTTCTCGATGAACGCTCGTCAACACCTTTCACATTAGAACTTTCGACGTTATTCGTTTCATCGTGGCAAGAATTTAAAGGTTCTTGAACTAATTCGGTTTGATCATTACACAGTTCTTCTTCGTCATCATCGTTGGTATCTTTGGAGCTGCCGGCGCTTTCTTCAGTGTCAATGTCAATGGAGTCCTGTTGATTGTCCAGACTGACCTCAATCACGGTCACGGGAGACAGGGGAACGGGGGAGAGGGAGGTGGAAGAGGAACAGGAGGGGATTTGAAGATGATCGTCCTGCTGCACCCCTTTGCTGGCATTGTTGTCGGCGTCGTTGGTGATGTCGGCTTCCTGCTGTCAGACAGTCCATGTCATCTACCAGGTTTCCATCCACGTCTTCCAGCACTATAGAAATCATGGCTGGCTCTACCAGGCCCTCATCGCCCACAATGGGCGGGTCTCTAAACTCTGCGTTTGAGGAGTGACCAAAAGCATGAAAGATATCTGCCACTTCCAGACTCTCCGTCGATGACAGTGAATCAGGTTTGCCAGGCTTCTGGTTAACATCATACTTGTTGATTTTTGAGGTAGAGCTGTCCGAGTTTTGAGAGAATTGGTTTACCCATTGGGTCTGCAAGCTTATTCCAAAACTGGCCCGGTTCTCTCTGAAGATCACAACTGGATAATGCAGGGAAGGATTGTATGTCGGGAGGACCGGGAAATCTCCTCACTGGACTCTCCATCGGGATGTACGACACGAACAGTCTGTTTCTGTCAATGCCAGCTGGTGACTTATCTCCGCGGGACAGTAAATCCTCAGAGTTGTGACCCAAACACTTCTGGTCTACGCCATTAGTTTCTGCCAGTGTCTGACCTCATCGTATTCAGGAATGGGGACATAGGTCTGTGACTGGAGGAGCTACATCTGGGTTTTCTGTTCGGAGACTGGGGGGCTTTAGGGCATGTCACCATGCACATATCGTCAACCAGTTTCTCTGGTCCCCTTAGGCCTTCCACATGCTGATTGAGGGAATTCTGTGACGAATGCTGATACTGATGTTCAGACGTGCAGTTTAGCATGGTATTCGGTGATACATTTTCAGACTGATTTTCTTTCACACTGGGGACTTCACCGTCTAAATTTCTGGACTCTGATTTTGAGTCGTGCCCGTCTCTGTGCCGGGTCAGGCATCTTGAGAGTCAAGACCCGCGAGGTGACGGAGTCAGCCTGTGCCTGAGGACCAGGGCCACCGCTGGACGGCTCACAGGGCACTGCACGTGGCTGTCTCGTCCTCTGGTTGTAGTCCACGTGGTCAGAGCCACTGAGGGAGTCACTCTCAGAACCCATCAGACTGTGATCATTGCTGCCCCCTCCCGAGGAGGCCCACTGGGAGTCGCTACATCCACTGGCCGTGCTCAAAGAATCTTCGCGAAGAAAAGCTTGTAAGCGACATTCTCCAGCCTGAGGTTTATGCCATGAGTTGCGGGACTTGACCTCGTCCTCCTCAGTCAGTGTCTCCAGGTAGGAAGGCAGCGATTTCTGACGTGAACAAGCGAATTGTCGTATCCTGACGGACCTGGCGTCACGTGTGTTGCTCATGTTTTGCGCGTAAGCCTCGATATATTCTTTGAGTCTGTCAGTGCGAGACTCTTTGCCCAGGCTGGGTGGCAACAGGGATGTGGGAGTCTCCGGAGGGTCAGTGGCCTGGAAGGCGGACACAGCCCCATGTCGGTAGTGAGGCTGGCTGATCCTCAGCTGAAGGTCTGATGCCGACCTCAGGTCTTCGTAATGGGGTTTGGAAGGCAGAGCCTCTCTGTCACTGTAATTCTTGTGGGGACTGGTCATGTTGCTGTAGAGTGGAGGGCAACCGTCTTGTGGTCGTGGAGGTTTCCCCGGGTAGACCCCGGGGTCTGGGACATCTTGCTGTACCAGTCTCTCAAAAAGCGTTCCGGCAGGAAGCCTTCCGCAGAGCCCCCGAAGCCCAGATTCATCAGCATCATCTCTGCCGGGTTCTGTGACCCAGAGCCGTATGGAGACGCGTACGGTTCAGAGGGCGAGACCATTCCCAGGCTGGCCATGCTCTCTATGCTCATCCCGCGGCTCAACACCCGGCCGTGCATCTGCTGGCCTGCTGGCATGGTGAGGGTGGAAGGATGGAGAGCAGAGGGGGGCACCAAACAGGGGCGGATCCCCCAGAAGTGGTGGCTGGGGTTAGTTCTCCTCCAGGGATAAACGTAGGGGTCCCCAAAGCCCTGGTCAGCCTGCTGTCTCCAGGCGGCGTGTTGCGCTTCCCGCCAGTCGTGGTCAAACTGCTCCCTCCAGCTAAGATCCTGGCTCTGCGACATGGAAGACATGGACGAAAGCATGGACTCTGAGCTGGCCTGCTTGGAGGCCAGTGAGGATGTGGTGTGTGGCTGTGCGTTCTGGCCGCCCGCCTTGCCGTGGTTTATCGACTCTTGTTTGCGGCTGGAAGGTCGGGGAAAGGCGAACTCATCTTCCTCGTCAGGTAGAATTAGGTCTCGCCGTTTTTTGACGTGAGTCATGTCTGATGAAGGAGACAATGTCTTCTCTTTATGCAGACTTGGCATTCTGCGACTGGCAGGTACCGGGGAGGAGCGGGGTTGAGTGCCAGCTCTTGGAGACAGGGGTGGGGGAGGGGCAGGACAGGGAGAGCGTGAACGAGCATACCCCTGCAGGAAAGGAGCAGAATGAGCCAGGTGCAAAACTCCAGGGAGGCGCTGGCGCTAAGTGACCCGGCGATGACTGCGGAGGAGCGGACACCATGGGGGGAAAGCCACAGCCAGGCGCCGTGCCCAGGCTCAGGGCGGCGTAGGCCTGGTTCCACTCCAGAACACGCCGAAAGATGCTGTCCACGAAGGCGTGACCGTTCATGTCGGCCTGCTGGCCAGAGCTGAAGCTGCCCACGTGGCACTCTCCATACGGTGACCCACCTGTGCCGGTAGGTCGTGGCTGCTCGGGCAGGTTGCCGCTGGTCGTTGACGTGCTGGTGCCCGAGCTCTGCCTGGACAGGATCTTCCCGTGTGGAAGTGGACCTTGGGTCTGTCCCAACACGTGGGACAGTCCAGGCCTGGGCAAGCTTCTGTACTGGGGTCTATACTGAGAGGATTCATTGGATGATCTCGAGAGGCAGAGAGACTCCACTTCTTCAAAAGTGGAGGGGCTGGACCCTGAGCTATACAGCTGACCTTTGTGACCTTGGCTCCACCTGTCGTGGTAACCGGAGCAAGGCAGGTGCGCAGGGGGCGGGTGGCTGCAGCCGAAATCTGTCAGTCCCGGACGGGAGTAGTCCACCCCTGGGTGACGGATGCTGGAAAGGAGAGAAGATCAAGACATGAGTGAAACAAACATAGTAGGCACAAGCGCTCGCACACAATTCCCTGTTATTGATAGTAGGCATCAAGTGATACTTTTGCTGCAGACAAATTACACTAAAAGACAGTCATCAGACGAAGGTTTCTTACACTAAAGAACACTATCTGCAGCAGACAGCCATCTGCTTGTGACAGCTTACACAAAAAGACAATTATATGCTGCAGACAACTTAAAAATACAGTTACCTGCTGCAGACAACATTCACTAAAATGCAGATACCTGCTGCAGACAACATGCACTGAAAGACAGTTACCGGCTGCGTACAACTTAAAGATACAGTTACCGGCTGCGGACAACTCACACAAATGACAGTCATCAGCTGCGGACAACTCACACAAAATGACAGTCATCAGCTGCGGACAACTCACACAAATGACAGTCATCAGCTGCGGACAACTCACATAAATGACAGTCATCAGCTGCAGACAACTCACACAATTGACAGTCATCAGCTGCAGACAACTCATACAAATGACAGTCATCAGCTGCAGACAACTTACACAAATGACAGTCATCAGCTGCAGACAACTCACACCAATGACAGTAATCAGCTGCAGACAACTTACACAATTGACAGTCATCAGCTGCAGGCAACTCACACAAATGACAGTCATCAGCTGCAGACAACTTACACAATTGACAGTCATCAGTTGCAGGCAACTTACACAAATGTCAGTCATCGCCTGCAGACAATTTAATAATGATTATTATAGTTATTTATGGCGCTTAATCTTTAATCATAAGCCCTAAGCGTTTACAAGTACCGAAATGGTGAAAGAAAACATAAATGAAACAAATGATAAGATGAACACTACAATAAGTACCATGCACCTACGTACAAGGGCGCATATTGACACCCACCCACGCACACACACACACACACACACACACACACACACACACACACACACACACACACATTAGTCACAGAATCAATTGATGGGCAAGGGAAGGGAAGAAAGAACTGCTATTGATAGGTGAAGAGGTTTTCAGGAGATGCCTGAAGGTAGACACAGAGTTTTGAACTATGCAAATAGATCGGGAGTTTACTCCGAGAAGCCTGACCATGAAAAGAAAACGAACGATCGCCACAGGTTTTAGTTCCAAATCTAGGGATTTTGAACAGAGTGTTGTCGGTAGAAGAACGCAACGGTCTAGAAGGAACATAGAGATGAAGGAGATCAGAAAGGTAGGAAGGAGCTAAGCCATTCAAAGATTTAAAGCAGAGTAAGGACAGTTTGTAGTCTATTCGTTTTTCGACCGGCAGCCAGTGAAGAGAAAGAAGTAAGGGTGAGTGACATGAAAAGATCGGGGTGGTCAATGAATCAAACGAGTAGCATTGTTTTGTACTCTCTGGAGACGACTAAGAAGATTCTGGGGACAGCCAGCTAGAAGAGAATTACAGTAATCAAAACTAGATAGAATTAAGGCAAAAAAGGTTTTTTGTGGCATCAACAGAGAGAAGATGTCGCTCAGAACCAATGCGGCGATGCTCAAAGTAACAGACACGGCGGACTGTGGAAACATGTTGCTGGAAGGGAAAGTGCTGAGTCAAGAGTAACACCTAAACTCCGTGCAGATGAAGATGTCTGAATAAGGTAGTTTTCCAATTTGATATAGTTTGGGATACAGTCAGATGAAAGAAGTCTTTTAGTCGCAAAGGAGATCATTTTATTTTTTCATTGTTGAGCTGAAGTTTGTTAATTGTCCTCCAAGATTTTATGTTCATGGTACACAATTGTGTGCGTTGTTGGATTGCAGAAGGCAGCTGTGAGAGATATCGCTTAGGGATTCATTCACAATTGCGGTAATATGTGGCACCAAATCATCAATGACAGGAGACAACAGAGAAGATGGTAGTGGATCTAAAACACATGTCTTGATGGGAGTTTTCATGATCACTTCGTTAAAAACACAGTGTTAGATACAGGTTCAAAGGCAGACATCGGAGAGCCACAGAATGAATCATGGTGAACGTCAGGGGAGTCAATGTTGGAACGAATAATTCTTATTTTCTCAACCAAAAAAGTCACAGAAATTCTGGGATAACGCAGACTGGGAAACTGATGAAGGGAGTGGAGAAGATTTGGTCCTGCCCATTATGGTGTCTGTCACTTTGAACAGTAGCTTGGATGTAGTGCATGCGAAGATTTGTGCATTGTAGAATGTGGTCTTCGCTTGATGTACAATTGTGTTGATGATTTTGTAATCAAGTTTCGATATTTGTTTGTGGACGATCAACCCAGTCTTTAGCAACTGTCTCTCTCTGCTCTACTTCTTTCACGTTTGGCTGTCACGTACTCGGGGGCCCACTGCTGGAAACCAAGGGGAGGGCGGACGAGTAGACACCTTGTGTCGGGTCTGTGGGGCGTGGCGATCCAAGACGACGAGGAGAAGCTTGTTGAAACGTCTCAGCTGCAGGAGAGGTCATGAACTGAAGACTGGACACCAAATCAGTTCTGACGGCTTCCAGGTCGATGGCAGCGATGTTTCGGGCCTCAACATACCGAGGAAGGGAACGAGGAAGACATACCGAGGAAGTGAACGAGGAAGGGGGATATGCAGCTTGGCTAGGATGGAGAAGTGGTCGGAAATGAGAGGGTCAATCTGGTGGAGACAGACTCTACAATGTCATCAGCAAGGTGGACAATCCAATCAAGGATGTGGGTCAGATTTGTGGGGAGAGGTTACAGACTGCTTGAGACCAAAACTCTCAAAAAGATCCATTAATGGAGAGATGTAGAAGTTAGAAGGGTTGTCCAAGTAGAAGATGAAATCACCAAGGAGTAGGAAATGGCCTTTGAAGGAATTCATATGTTCAAATAAATCAGGAAATTCATCAAGGAAAAGAGAGTTTTCAGTTGTTTTTTCTTGCTGGGTGGGGGACGATACAGGCAGAGAAAATGTGGAGGGAGGATTGGGGTAGAGATGGTGAGGTGTACCAGTTCAAAAGAGCAAATGAAAATTCAGTGGTTGTGGAGACAGATGGAGAGAGGATGTTGGAGACGACGAGCGCAATGCCGCCGCCCTGTGAAGGCCGTGGGAAGCTGAGAGTGGGAGTAGCCAGGAGGAGACAAATCAGCGCATTTGGCTTCGTCGCCGTAAGGCGACAGCCACGACTCAGTAATGCACATAACATTGACGTCATTGTCGATGACAAAATCATTGATGGCTGTTCTCTTTTCTTCAGCACCAACACTCTACGCATTAAACAATGCCAACGTCGGTCTGGAGTCGCGATCAGCAGCGGTACAGGACTGGCCTCAAGAGAGAGCTTCCAGCTGCAGACAGCCTACACTAAAACAAAACACAGCTAACCGCTGATGACAGTTTACAGCAAAGCAGAATTACTGCTGCGTACAGCTTACAACAAAGCAATGTTATCTGTCGGACAACAAAGCAAAGTTATCTACTGCAGACAACTTACAACAAAGTAAAGTTATCTGCTGCAGACAATTATGACAGAAGACAACTCTCTGCTACAGACAACTTGCATCAAAAGACAGTTATCTACTGCAGACAAGTTACACCAAAAGACA
The DNA here is from genome assembly GCA_016801955.1 of Conus betulinus. Classification (NCBI taxonomy): domain Eukaryota; kingdom Metazoa; phylum Mollusca; class Gastropoda; order Neogastropoda; family Conidae; genus Conus; species Conus betulinus. Next base: position 43,904 of record JADBJO010003700.1, on the reverse strand, counting down.
GTTATCTATCGCAGGCAACTTACACCAAAAGACAGTTATCTACTGCAGACAACTTACACTAAAATAGTTATCTACTGCAGACAACTTACACTAAAATACATTTATCTATCGCAGCAACTTACACCAAAAGACAGTTATCTACTGCAGACAAATTACACCAAACGACAGTCATCTACTGCAGACAACTTACATCAAAAGACAGTCATGTACTGTAGACAACTTACACCAAAAGACAGTTATCTACTGCAGACAACTTACACGGAAATACATTTATCTATCGCAGGCAACTTACTACCAAAAAACAGTTATCTACTGCAGACAAAATTACACCAAACGACAGTCATCTACTGCAGACAACTTACATCAAAAGACAGTCATCTACTGCAGACAACTTACATCAAAAGACAGTTATCCACAGCGACTACTTACACCAAAAGACAGTTATCTACTGCAGACAATGTACACTAAAAGACAGCTCTCTGCTGCACACAACCTGCCAAAGAAAAGTCATCTGTAGCAGAAAGTCGTCTGCTGCAGACGGCTTGCGCCAAGACAGTCATCTGCTGCAGATAATTGCAATAAAACAGTCGTCTGCTTCTGTCAACTTACATTAAAATACAGTCATCTGCTGCAGATAATTGCAATAAAACAGTCGTCTGCTTCTGTCAACTTACATTAAAATACAGTCATCTGCTGCAGATAAATTACACCAAAAACAGTCCTCTGCTGCTGTTAAAATTACATTAAATACGGTCACCTGTTGAAGACAAATTACACTAAAAACAGTCATCTGCATCAGTCAACTTACATTGAAATGCAGTCATCCGTTGCCGATAAATTACACTTAAGAAAGCAGTCATCTGCTGCAGACAATTCATACTAAAAGCGAGTCACCAGCTGCAGACAATTCCTGCTAAAAAGAGCAATCTGTTGCAGACAACTTGCGGTAAAAGACAATTATCTGTTACAGACAACTTACAATAAAAGACAGCTATCTGCTGCGTAGGCGACTTGCACTAGCAGATAGTTTTGTAGATACCTGCACTAGCAGATAGTTATGTGCTGCAGGCGACTTGCACTAGCAGATAGTTATGTGCTGCAGGCGACCTGCACTAGCAGATAGTTATGTGCTGCAGGCGACCTGCACTAGCAGATAGTTTGTGCAGGCGACCTGCACTAGCAGATAGTTATGTGCTGCAGCAGGCGACCTGCACTAGCAGATAAATGTGCTGCAGGTGACATGTTTCAAGGTACAGACAATTCACCATAAGCCAGACAGACAGACATCGGTTACAATGTCTTTGCCGAAAAATGCACACATTCTTCACTAACAGACAGTCATCTGTTACAAAGTCCTTGTCTAATAACATAGACAGTATGCACTAACAGACAGATAGACAGATATCTTTTACAAAGTCCTTGTCTAATAAGATAGGCAGCATGCACTAACAGACAGACAGACAGACGGACATCTGTTACAAAGTCCATGTCTAATAACATAGGGAGTATGCGCTAACAGACAGACCGACGTCTATTACAAAGTCCTTGCCTAATGGTACAGACAGCATACACTAAGAGACAGACCGACGTCTGTTACAAAGTCCTTGGCTAATGATACAGACAGTATGCACTAAGAGACAGACCAGACGTCTGTTACAAAGTCCTTGCCTAATGATACACGACAGTATGGTCTAAAGACAGACCGACGTCTGTTACAAAGTCCCTGACTAATGATACAGACAGTGTATACTAAGAGACAGACCGACGTCTGTTACAAAGTCCTTGGCTAATGATACAGACAGTATGCACTAAGAGACAGACCGACGTCTGTTACAAAGTCCCTGACTAATGATACAGACAGTGTATACTAAGAGACAGACCGACGTCTGTTACAAACACTATGCCTTGTAATGCAGACAAAACACGCACTCCAAAGGAATCTCGGCTGAAATATCGCATGGAACGTGCCACCCTCTCAGGATCAGCTTCATCCTCGATCTGTACATGACCTGCGTCCCCTTGAAATGGGGAAAGTCAGATGATCCAACTTGTCCTCTCTTTCAGGCGAAAATAGCAGTGTAACAGGTGCCAGGTAGCACGCCGACACGGGACAGGTATATACGGAAACACAACCAAGGGCTTCAGGAAATCGTAGAAGCAGTTAACACTGCAAGAGGAAACACTGTGCCCACCAGAATCCCCAGCTCATATGCTGTACACTGCAGGAGGCCACACATCATAGTCTGGAACAGCTGTGACACCAAGAGCATGGAAGCGGTGGATTACTGGAAGGAGTGGATGACTAAGAGCGCGCAGCAGAATGGGAAAACTATCCAGAGATCTTCAGGAAGAGAGGCATGAGACCGCATATTGTACTCTACTCAGGTTAATGAAATGAAATTATGTTGGTCAAACTCCTATGTCTTATGAAAGCGGAATAGAACGACCTCACGCCTACTGGAGTAGTAGTATGCCAGTCTAGCCAGCAACTTGAAAGAATCTGGCTCTTGCCATAGAGATTGCAGCAGGCTGATCCCATGATTGTCAGTATACTCATCAGCCTGTGATTCCCATGAAACAGCTTGCCAGGACTAGACTCTTGAAGGCAACGGCAGAGGAACCTGATCATGAGTTACATATAGCTGGGTCTGGAGAAGCAGGAACAAAACGTGAACATCGAGCTTGCATGTCCTGGCTGAGAACAGGTTACCCATGGCGATGATAATAAGATAGCCGTCTAAGTGGCACGGCCTGGAGACACCCACCCATCCGGGATTGCAGGTTCAAATCTCGGCGATACAGTCAGGGAAAAAAATCTGATAGTAGAGGAGTATATAGGAGTCTTGACCTGAATGCAGTCCCGCCTTAGTAGTGTAAAGAGTCTTGACCTGAATGCAGTCCCGCCTTCGAGAGTGTAAAGAGTCTTGACTTGAATGCAGTCCCGCCTTCGGAGTGTAAAGAGTAATGACCTGAATGCAGTCCCGCCTTAGGAGTGTAAAGAGTCTTGACCTGAATGCAGTCCCGCCTTAGGAGTGTAAAGAGTCTTGACCTGAATGCAGTCCCGCAGTCCCGCCTTAGGAGTGTAAAGAGTCTTGACCTGAAAGCAGTCCCGCCTTAGGAGTGTAAGGAGTCATGACTTGGATGCAGTCCCGCCTTAGGAGTGTAAAGAGTAATGACTTGAATGCAGTCCCGCCTTAGGAGTGTAAGGAGTCATGACCTGACCTGAATGCAGTCCAGCTATAGGAGTGTGAAAGAGTCTGACCTGAACGCAGTCCCGCTATAGGAGTGTAAGGAGTCATGACCTGAACGCAGTCCCGCTATAGGAGTGTAAGGAGTCATGACTTGAATGCAGTCCCGCCTTAGGAGTGTAAGGAGTCATGACTTGGATGCAGTCCCGTCTTAGGAGTGTAAGGAGTCATGACTTGAATGCAGTCCAGCTATAGGAGTGTAAGGAGTCATGACCTGAATGCAGTCCAGCTATAGGAGTGTAAGGAGTCATGACCTGAATGCAGTCCAGCTATAGGAGTGTAAGGAGTCATGACTTGAATGCAGTCCAGCTATAGGAGTGTAAGGAGTCATGACCTGAACGCAGTCCAGCTATAGGAGTGTAAGGAGTCATGGCTTGAATGCAGTCCCGCCTTAGGAGTGTAAGGAGTCATGACTTGAATGCAGTCCCGCCTTAGGAGTGTAAGGAGTCATGACTTGAATGCAGTCCCGCCTTCGGAATGCAAGGAGTTCAGGGCCGAAAAACAGTCGTTGATAGCGGTTTCTTCTCTGAAGACCTGCTGTCCAGCTCTCCCTTGAGTTTAAGGAGTCATGACTTGATGCACAGACAGACAGAGGACAGACAGACGTCTGTGACAAACACCAGTCCACGCCCTATAACACAGACAATATGCACAGACAGACAGACGTCTGTAAGGAGTCCACGCCCTGAACACAGACAAGCACAGACAGTAAGACGTCATGGCTAACAATGCACCACGCCCTAGGAGTGTAAGGAGTCATGACTTGAATGCACAGTCAGACATAGACAGACAGACAGATGACTGTAACAAACCAGCATAGGCCCTATAACACAGACCTGAATGCATGCACTGGACAGACAGACGTCTGTAACAAACACCACGCCCTATAACACAGACATATTGGATGCAATCAGACAGACAGACAACAGACGTCTGTAACAAACACCACGCCCTATAACACAGAAATATGCACTGACAGACAGACAGACAGTTGTCTGTAACAAACACCACGCCCTATAACACAGACAATATGCACAGACAGACAGACAGACAGACGTCTGTAACAAACACCACGCCCTATAACACAGACAATATGCACAGACAGACAGACGTCTGTAACAAACACCACGCCCTATAACACAGACAATATGCACAGACAGACAGACAGACAGACGTCTGTAACAAACACCACGCTCTATAACACAGACAATATGCACAGACAGACAGACGTCTGTAACAAACACCACGCCCTATAACACAGACAATATGCACAGACAGACAGACAGACGTCTGTAACAAACACCACGCTCTATAACACAGACAATATGCACAGACACAGACAGACGTCTGTAACAAACACCACGCCCTATAACACAGACAATATGCACAGACAGACAGACAGACAGACGTCTGTGACAAACACCACGCCCTATAACACAGACAATATGCACAGACAGACAGACAGACAGACGTCTGTAACAAACACCACGCCCTATAACACAGACAATATGCACCGACAGACAGACAGACAGACGTCTGTGACAAACACCACGCCCTATAACACAGACAATATGCACCGACAGACAGACAGACAGACAGACGACTGTGACAAACACCACGCCCTATAACACAGACAATATGCACTAACAGACAGACAGACGTCTGTGACAAACACCATGCCTTATAACACAGACAGTATAACAGATAGACAGACAGAGACACGTCTGCAACAAGCATCATGTCCAATGACAAATAGACAGAGAGACATCTAAACAATCATCATGTCCAATGACAGGTAGGTAGACAGACAGAGAGACGTCTACGGCAAACACCATGTCCAATGACAGATAAACAGACAGAGAGACGTCTACAAGAAGCATCATGTCCAATGACAGATAGACAGACAGAGAGACGTCTACAACGAGCATCATATCCAATGACAGACAGACAGAGAGACCTCTACAGCAAACATCATGTCCAATGACAGATAGACAGAGAGACGTCTACAACGAGCATCATGTCCAGTGACAGATAGACAGACAGAGAGACGCCTACAAGAAGCATCATGTCCTATGACAGATAGACAGACAGAGAGACCGAGACGTCTAAAACGAGCATCATGTCCAATGGTAGATAGACCGACAGAGAGACGTCTACAACAAGCATCATGTCCAATGACAGATGGACAGACAGAGAGACTTCTACAACAAACATCAGGTCCAATGACAGATAGACAGACAGAGAGATGGCTACAGCAAATATCATATCCAATGACAGATAGACAGAGAGAGAGACGTCTAAACAAGCATCATGTCCAATAACAGATAGACAGACAGAGAGACATCTACGACGAGCATGTCCAATAACGAGATAGACAGACAGAGAGACGTGTAAACAAACATCAGGTCCAATGACAGATAGACAGACAGAGAGATGGCTACAGCAAATATCATATCCAATGACAGATAGACAGAGAGAGAGAGACGTCTAAACAAGCACCATGTCCAATAACAGACAGACAGACAGACAGAGAGACGTCTACAACAAACGTCATGTCCAATGACAGATAGACAGAGAGACTTCTACAACAAGCATCATGTCCAATGACAGATAGACAGACAGATTTGAAGCATCATGTCCAATGACAGATAGACAGACAGAGAGACGTCTACAGCAGCAAATATCATATCTAATGACACATAGACAGAGAGACGTCTACAGCAAACATCATGTCCAATGACAGATAGACAGACAGAGAGATGTCTACAACGAGCATCATGTCCAATGACAGATAGACAGACAGAGAAACGTCTACAAGAAGCATCCTGTCCAATGACAGATAGACAGACAAGGAGACGTCTACAACAAACATCATGTCCTATGACAGATAGACAGACAGAGAGATGTCTACAACAAGCATCATGTCCAATGACAGATAAACAGAGAGACGTCTACAACGAGCATCTTGTCCTATGACAGACAGACAGAGAGACGTCCACAACAAACATCATGTCCAATGACAGATAGACAGACAGAGAGACGTCCACAAAAAACATCATGTCTTAAGACACAGACACTTTGCACTAACAGACAGACAAATAAGACGTGATATTTCACGAACATTAGATACCCATCAATTTTTTTTCCGTCGATATTGAAGAGACAGAAGCTTATTGTACGCGTCTTTGTGGACGTCTGACTTCTTAAAGGGCAGTTTAACATAGGCAGAATCTTATTCAAGCAGTATAGGTTACGCATACAAATGATAACGGCCAGTTTCGTCAACCATGTCATTGGCTTTGCGGGTCTAACATTAAATTTACCAATTTCTTTAATGAAAATGTGTGGGCACTTTCCACCGCTTTCTGTTGTTTTGGCTACATGATTTCTGTTCCTTATAAAGTATTGGTGTTATTCGTGAGTCAAACTAGTGAACAAAAATAGAAGCCGACAAATCATCTAGTCTCCTTAATGTTTTGAACATGTCAATGATCCCTTTTCTTGCCTTGCAGGGAAGGTCGCTGACGATTTGACTGAAGGCTGAACTGGCTAAAAAGATTAACACCAGGTACGTACAGGAATTTGCTTTCACCGTATTTCTTTCTTTCACACATATCCCCCCCATTCCTGAAGATGACTATTTTTGATTTATCAAGTTTCAAGAGAAGTCCAGGTTTCTACGATTTATATGTAAGTACATTCACATGACTATTCACACCTGATGCTGCGTCTTATAAAAGAGCAAAATCATCGGCAGATAGTAGAAATAACAACGTTACAGCAGAAATAAATCAATCATAACGCTACAGTAGTAATAAATCAATCATAACGCTACAGGGAGTTATACTTTAAAGAAAAGAGATAGAAGGGAAACAAAAGAGACGTGTGTGTGTGTGTGTGTGTGTGTGTGTGTGTGTGTGTGTGTGTGTGTGTGTGTGTGTGTGTGTGTGTGTGTGTGTGTGTGTGTGTGTGTGTGTGTGTGTGTGTGTGTGTGTGTGTGAGAGAGAGAGAGAGAGAGAGTGACAGACAGACAGACAGACACACAGAGGGAGAGAAAGAGAGAAATACATTTACAATCTTTATTTCCAAGGGTCGCAGATAAGCCAATACACACTTTTGCATCCGGCTCTTGTCCTGGTGAGGGACTAAGCGTGACTAGCAACTAACTAAACATGACTGGCAATTAAAACGCACTAAATGTTTAACAGACATATCTTCAAAAATATGTGAAAAATGTGAATGAGTTGTTTCTCTCCATCAACATTGAGGTATAGATCAATTTAAAGAATAAATGAACTGAATAAGGAAAAAAACCACAGACACATAGAAAGTGAACCTCCTGTTGGTTGTTAAAGGAGACAGAGGGAAACACATACACACACACACACACACACACACACACACACACGCGCGCACGCGCGCGCGCGCGCACACACACATACACGCACGCACACGCACGCACGCACGCACGCACGCACGCACGCACGCACACGCACACACACACACACACACACACACACACACACACACACACACACACACGCACACACACACACTGAGGGAGAGAGAGAGATGCTTCTATAATTTTTTTTTTTTCTGTATAAGTCCACTACCTGCAACTATGGTTATTAATGAACTAGCAAGACTGCATTAATAACAGCAATACGCGCGCGCGCGCGCGCGAGAGAGCGCTAGAGAGAGAGAGAGAGAGAGAGAGAGAGAGAGAGAGAGAGAGAGAGAGAGAAAGAGAGAGAGAGATTATTACATTCCTTTTCTAAAATATCAATATACTACATATATTTTTTAATTCCTTCCCTTCTTCCCTCTATCTTCATGACAACAACGTCCAAAGGTAGCAGGCACCTATCTACACCGCAACACCAAATCACTATACCCTCCACCAACATCAAATCACTGTACCCTCCACCAACACCAACGCACTATACCCTCCACCAACATACACTCACACTACCTATACCCCCACTATTTACCTCAACACCAAAGCACTATACCCTCCACCAACATATACTCACACTACACCACAACACCAAATCACTATACCCCTCCACCAACATACATTCACACTACCATATACCCCCAGTATTTACCTCAACACCAAAGCACTATACCCTCCACAAACACCAAAGCACTAAACCCTCCACCAACACATACTCCCACTACTATACCCCACACTATTCACCTCAACACCAAAGCACTGTACCCTCCACCAACACACTCACTCACACTACTATACCCCATACTATTCAACTCAACACCAAAACACTATGCCCTCCACAAACCAAAGCAAAGCACTATACCCTCCACCAACACACACTCACACTACACCGCAACACCAAATCACTATACCCTCCACCAACACACACACACACACACACACACACACACACACACACACACACACACACACACACACACACACACACACACCTATACCCCCACACACCTCAACACCAAAGCACTATACCCTCCACCACACATACACTCACACTACCTATACCCCCCACTATTTACCTCAACACCAAAGCACTATACCCTCCACCAGCATACACTCACACTACTATATACCCCCGCACTATTTACCTCAACACCAAAGCTCTATACCCTCCACCAGCATACACTCACACTACTATATACCCCCCCACACCACCTATTTACCTCAACACCAAGGCAATATACCCTCCTCCAACATACACCCACACTACCATATAATACCCTCCCCCCCCCCCCACTATTTACCTCAACACCAAAGCACTATACCCTCCTCCAACATACACTCCACTACATACCCCCCCCCCCCCCCCCCCCCCACACACCCACACACACACACACTATTTACCTCATATAGAACTTACCACTGTCTTCCTGTCCTCTTTCCCTACACCCTTTCCATTTACTACATCAACCTCTTCTCTGCTCAGATACCCTCCCCCCCCCCCCCCCCCCCCCCCCCCCCCCCCTCTCTCCATCTTGTTTTCCTTCAGTTTCATCTAGTATCTCCTGTACATGAGTTTCCCTTCCCTCTTTCCTGCGTGTATGTGTATGAGTAGATGGAGGTATATGAGCCCCCCCCCCCCCCCCCCCCCCCCCCCCCCTTTTTTTTTTCACTCCCTGTTCCAATTATAATCATAGCCCTTTACTCATTGATCACTTCCATTTCTTTCCAACCATCATCTTTAGTACCAATATCACTACCTATAACTACTCTCTTTATGATCACACCCAATCGTTTTGTTTGCTTCTTATTCATTGATCATTTCTATTCCTTGATTCTAATCATTATTAACGTACCATTTCACTAGCATCACTATCATCATCATGCCATTAAACTTAAATTTAAAAAAAGCCTGTTGTTCTATTATCGTCTAACCCCTCTCCTTTCTCCCCTTCTGTGGTTAGCCACTAGTAATACTACAACTATTATCGTCGTATTATCAAGAGTATTAATACTGCAACTATTGTCGTCATATTATCACCAGCAGTGGTAGTATTCCTCCTCTTATTATTCAAATAGTTTCATCACCATCACTATCACAATCATCAATGCTATTGTTGTTACTTATTGTTACTGACATCATTATTTTTATTTTAACTCTCATTGTCCCCTTCCCAACGGCCTCGTTTTCATTCAACACCATTTTGGCGCCGAATTGGGGAAGAAAGTGGTTGCTTGTTCTTCTCTTCATTGTCCTGAACATTGTTTGACTTGAAGTAGACCTAAGCGTTCGAAATGTATGGTGTTTTGTCCTGTAATCTGTTTGGTCTGGATTGTCCTGCGGAAGTGATAACTTTTTTTTTTTAATTTGCTTCCATTTCCGCCGTCAGTCACCCCGCTGTGAAACTAACTACGTGCTGCTAAGGGTTTTAACTAGACAGCTGTGAAACTGACTACGTGCTGCTAAGGGTTTTATCTAGACAGCTGTGTGAACTGACTGCGACTAAGGGTTTTACGTTTCTGTGAAACTGACTACGTTGCAACAGCTGCAACGCATCAATAACATCGACATATTGCGTGCATTTTCATCATATGATTACGATGCATGTATAAAATAAACAGCACTAGAAACAAGAAGTCGATCGGCGACAATACATTCATTGAATCAATGTTCATAGCATTTACTTATCGTGATAGTTGTTGTTTTTCTAGAAGGGTCAAGTAGAATTATCCTGTCAGTCAGGACAGTCCAGCAGCTGAGCACTTTAAAAGACATCTGGAGGCTGTGTGACGCCACAGCACGTGATCAGTTTCCTTCTTCCTGTCTTTCGTTTTCTGTTCACCTTCTTTAATATTTTGAATTTCGATTACTAAGCACCAGAAATAAACAAACCAAAGAAAGAATACATATACACACGCGCGCGCGCGCACGTACGCACACGCACGCACGCACGCACGCACGCGCGCACTCAAGCACACACAGATGCATGCATACATACATACATACATGCATACGCACATACATACATACATACATACATACGTACATACATACATATACATACATACATACATACATACATACATACATACATACATACATACATACATACATACAAGCAAACATACATGCATACAATACATACATAAGGAGATATATGTATATAAGGTTATATAGCAAACACAAATGTATTCATAAACATGCGTTGCGGCAGTTTTTATGCTTAAAAAAAGCATGTACACCATGCGACATCCTTATTCATTGGATTCCATCTAATCTTTTTGCAGATGAATATACGTTCAGGCGACGGGAGGTGAGAGAGAGAGAGAGAGAGAGAGAGAGAGAGAGAGAGAGAGAGAGAGAGAGACAGACAGACAGACAGACAGACAGACAGAGAGACAGAGAGAGAGAGAGAGAGAGAGAGAGAGAGAGAGAGAGAGAGAGAGAGAGAGAGAGAGAGAGAGAGAGAGAGAGAGAGAGAGAAAGCGAGAGAGAAAGAGAGAGAGTAGCTTTCTTAAAGATGGGAAAAGCTAGGCAAGTTTCTGCTTTTGCCAATAGAAGTGAAAATGAAACTGAAACTATTCTTCTCTCTCTCTCTCTCTCTCTCTCTCTCTCTCTCTCTCTCTCTCTCTCTCTCTCTCTCTCTCTCTCTCTCTCTCCCTCTCTCTCTCTTCTCTCCTGATTTTATGCTTCTTTTTTTCAAGATATGCCATCCGTGTGTGCTTGTGTTTGAGGGGACGGTAAATGGAGAGAGAGAGAGAGAGAGAGAGAGAGAGAGAGAGAGAGAGAGAGAGAGAGAGAGAAGGAAGGGTGGGTGTGTGTGCGCTCTGTCACTGTGGTGTGTGACCTTTCCCTCACGGCGTATGAATTTCACTGTGCGTGGAGTATTGATCGCCGCACACCAAGTTGTCTCCGACAATGCTTTCTTTCTGTCGATCTATTCTGCTGACACGTTGGGGTTTATTCTACAGATATTTATCTGTTTCTCTATTCCCTGTTGGTCGATTTGTTCCGCTGACATGCTCTGTTGATTTATTTTTATTTTCCATGTTACCATCTCCTTTATTTTCCCATGCTATGTTTATTCTATGGCTGTTTAATGGTTTCGGCATTGCCTCTTCAGCGGGGGCTAAAAGAACAAAAAAAGTTGTCTTGTGTTTAATCTCTCTCTCTCTCTCTCTCTCTCTCTCTCTCTCTCTCTCTCTCTCTCTCTCTCTCTCTCTCTCTCGTTCGAAATATTAAATATTGGTTATCTCTAACAAAACTGTGTGAGGATCGCCTTCCTCGAAAATGTTATAACATGCTCTGTAATCTTCTTTACAATAATAACTGGGTAACTACTATTTGCTTCACTCTGTTTCGCCATGGTTTCGGATTTGCGTGGGAACACCAAGGAGCTGGTAATGAGGACATATTTCTGGCTGAATTTAGACAACGTTTGATTGACTGTTATGTCCAAGGCTGGAACAGTAAGATTAATACGAAAGAGCGCTATTGTTTTATTCTTTATTGAAACAAAACCATTGCCTCAGCGATTATTTACTTGTTAGAAAATGTAGTACCTTAAGAAAATATTTAACGCGAATGAGACTTGGTGTTTCACACAGTTAAAGTGTCAGGCAAATCGTTTTTGTGAAGCAACGCGTGACTGCTTGGACTGACCGAACTGTCAAAATGCATATGAATCTGAAATACATTTTATGTTCATTTGCCCAGTATATCAAACACTCAGAGAGCAGTATATACCGCGAAAATTCTACAATCAACCCTCTATGTTCAGACTAGCGTTGCTGCTGCAAGTCCTAGTCACTCATTCGCAGTCGCTTCTTACATAAATAAGGCACTTCAGCTGAGGTCGAGTTACCTTAAGTAATGAATGTAACTGTTTTGCTGTTGATCCACGTGTTTGTGTCACAAGATATTACGTGATTTATATTACCGTAAGCCACCCTCACGCTTTTCACCCTCTCCCTACTCCCCCCCCCCCCCCCCCCCCCCCCCCCCCCCCCCCCCCCCGTCTTTCGACTTCCCATGTCAGTGCTTCGTATTTTATTTAGACACACATGAAATTTTCTTTTGACTTTATCCCCGCCCCACTGTTCCCTTTGACATGGGCAGATGGCCCGATTCATTAAAGTTGGTCTTGTCTTCTCTCTCTCTCTCTCTCTCTCTCTCTCTCTCTCTCTCTCTCTCTCCTCTCTCTCTCTCTCTCTCTCTCAAGTAATTTCATATTCAGATTACGCTTTAACAATCTCAGTCGTAGTAAGCTGAGAAATGATTCTAAGTTCCACTTAAAACGTGCTTTCTATGAAACGGAGAATACCGACAACATCAACTGTCTGTTCAATAGTCAGACACTGCTTCGGACAGTGAATTGCAGTGTTCTATTGTCACTGCATCAACAGTCAAATGCACATTGTCTGTTCCATTGTCACTATTGCCACGCGCGCGCGTGTGTGTGTGTGTGTGTGTGTGTGTGTGTGTGTGTGTGTGTGTCTGTGTGTGTGTGTGTCTGTGTGTGTGTCGTGTGTGTGTGCTGTGTGTGCGTGCGCACGCGCGCGCGCGTGTGTGAATGAAGAATATTTGTGCGCGTGTATGTGTGTGTGTGTGAGTGTCTGTGTGCGTGCGCGCGCGCGCGCGCGTGTGTGTATGTATGAAAAATATTTGTGCGCAAAATCAACTGAATGTCCTAGGTGTCTTAGGCCAGTCAGTACCTACATCAGATTTCCAAACAGTCAAAGAAGAACAACAAGCAATTCACCCAACACATGCCACAATCACACGCTCTCGCACCTGTCCAAGCATATCACGACGCAGCCCGACCCCCCCCCCCCCCCCCCCCCCCCCCCCCCCAGCCTCTCAAACAAAAAGAAAACATTAAGAATGAATTGATTACCATGGTATCCAAAACACATATGATTCTCCTTAACAATTACAACACATATGATTCTCCTTAACAATTATAACACATATGATTCTTCTCCTTAACAATTACAACACACATTTTACGCATCATTTAGAGGGAAAAAGAAGTGTCCATGTTTGATCTCAAGAATGCCCGCGAGGCAGAACAAGCAGGTGTGGACAGTGATTTCCAGTGAAAGTGCTTTGACAGACAAAGGACAGCTGACCAAACGTTAGAGCACGCGCAGAAGAACTCAGGAAACGACGAGCATCAGAGGGGGAGGCACAGTTTACTTGATGGTGTGCTCCGGTGCCAGAAACGAGCCACGCATTGTGGACCAGAAGATTCCACGGGTTCATAGCAGAGAGATGGACCGTTACAGGAGACCAGTCGCTGTGCAGTGGAGGGAACAGGATAATGGGATCAGAAGGAGGGAACAGGATAATGGGATCAGAAGGAGGGAACAGGATAATGGGATCAGAAGGAGGGAACATAATGGGATCAGAAGGGGGGAACATGATAATGGGATCAGAAGGGGGGAACAGGATAATGAATCAGAAAGAGGGAACAGGATAATGGGATAAGATGGAGGGGACAGGATAATGGGATCAGAAGGAGGGAACATGATAATGGGATCAGAAGGAGGGAACATGATAATGGGATCAGAAGGAGGGAACAGGATAATGGGATCAGAAGGAGGGAACAGGATAATGGGATAAGATGGAGGGAACAGGATAATGGGATCAGAAGGAGGGAACAGGATAGTGGGATAAGATGGAGGGAACATGATAATGGGATCAGAAGGAGGGAACAGGATAATGGGATCAGAAGGAGGGAACAGGATAATGGGATCAGAAGGAGGGAAACATGATAATGGGATAAGATGGAGGGAACAGGATAATGGGATCAGAAGGAGGGAACAGGATAATGGATCAGAAGGAGGGAACATGATAATGGGATAAGATGGAGGGAACAGGATAATGGGATCAGATGGAGGGAACAGGATAATGGGATCAGAAGGAAGGAACAGGATAATGGGATAAGATGGTGGGAACAGGAAAATAGGATAAGATGGAGGGAACAGATAATGTGATCAGAAGAGCAGTAAAGATGAGGGGGCGGGCAGCATGCTTTTGGACTTCCTGAAATTGATATCAGCCATCGGGGGCACCAGACAGCGTCACAAATACCAGTACCAGAGAGTATGAATGCGAAGACAAGAGGGGGTGTTTTTATGGTTTTTTGTTTGTTTTGTTTGTTTGTTTCTCATCCTTGGAAAGGGAGTGACGGATGGAAGCGATGCAACAAAGTTCACGACAACCAATTCGAACGACATCAGCAAAGTGCTGTTGAACAGGAGAAGGCTGGGCAGGAGTCCCACAAGGGTTGCAAAGGCGAAGACAGGGTGACCGAGGACTCCTCGAGATCAATAGAAGATAGAAAGAAAACAGGTGGTCCGGATACTTTGGTGGAAAAACCAACATCATATTAATGTAGTCCTTGTTCAGTTTTAGTTGATTGTTCGTCATCTAGTTTTTACATCGGTCACATAGGATTGAGGACCTTCAATCGTTATCGGAAAATCAGAGACAGGTCTAGAAGCGTAAAGTCGATTGTCATCAGAAAAACTGTGATGGAAAAGTGTTGATTGACAGCGGCGCAAGCAGGATAGGTGTATTACAGGAAAAAGTACACGGCCTAGGGTTGAGCCCTGAGGCACACCATACCTCCACGGAGTGGGGTCGGAGGTCAAATCTTGAAGAGAAACACCCAGACGACGGTCGGTGATGTAGGACTAAAACCAGTTGACGACTGTATCAGAGAGATAAAAAAATTACGTCAACGGGAGAGAAGAATATGGCGGTGGATGGTATCGAAGACTGCAGAGAGGTCCAGAGAGAGAAAACTATTAAGCTGAAGGAACCAGTACGTTGCCGTTGTCGATGGCAGTATGTCGTTGCAGATGTTAAGGACAGCAGTTTCAGTGTCGTGGTCAGAGCGGTCAGTAGACTGAAGGGGGTCAACAGGGCAGTTAGAATAATGCTGGCCCATGAGATGAACAACTTTGCTCTGACTTTGGCAAAGAAAGGGAGGTTTCACATAGGAGTGTAGAACGGGAGGTTCCGCATAGGTGTGTAGAACGGTAGGTTCCACATAGGAGTGTAGAACGGGAGGTTCCACAAAGGAGTGTAGAACGGTAGGTTCCACATAGGAGTGTAGAAAACTAGGTTCCCACATAGGAGTGTAGAACGGGAGGTTCCACATAGGAGTGTAGAACGGGAGGTTCCACATAGGAGTGTAGAACGGGAGGTTCCACATAGGAGTGTAGAACGGTAGGTTCCACATAGGAGTGTAGAACGGGAGGTTCCACATAGGAGTGTAGAACGGAGGTTCCACATAGGAGTGTAGAACGGGAGGTTCCACATAGGAGTGTAGAACGGGAGGTTCCACATAGGAGTGTAGAACGGGGGGTTCCACATAGGAGTGTAGAACGGGAGGTTCCACATAGGAGTGTAGAAAACTAGGTTCCACATAGGAGTGTAGAACGGGAGGTTCTACATAGTGTAGAACGGGAGGTTCCACATAGGAGTGTAGAACGGGAGGTTCCCACATAGGAGTGTAGAAAACTAGGTTCCACATAGGAGTGTAGAACGGGAGGTTCTACATAGTGTAGAACGGGAGGTTCCACATACGAGTGTAGAACGGGAGATTCCACATAGGAGTGTAGAACAGGAGGTTCCACATAGGAGTGTAGAACGGGGGGGTTCCACAAAGGAGTGTAAAACGGGGGTTTCCACATAGGAGTGTAGAACGGGAGGTTCCACATAGGAGTGTAGAACGGGAGGTTCCACATAGAAACGTAGAACGGGGGGTCCACATAGGAGTGTAGAAAACTAGGTTCCACATAGGACTGTAGAACGGGGGGTTCCACATAGGAGTGTAGAACGGGAGGTTCTACATAGGAGTGTAGAACTGGGGATTCTACATAGGAGTGTAGAACGGGGGATTCTACATAGGAGTGTAGAACGGGGGATTCTACATAGGAGTGTAGAACGGGAGGTTCCACATAGGGGTGTAGAAAACTAGGTTCCACATAGGACTGTAGAACGGGAGGTTTCACATAGGAGTGTAGAAAACTAGGTTCCACATAGGAGTGTAGAATGCGAGGTTCCACATAGGAGTGTAGAACGGGGGGGTTCCACATAGGAGTGTAGAACGGGGGATTCTACATAGGAGTGTAGAACGGGGGGTTCCACATAGGAGTGTGTAGAACGGGGGATTCTACATAGGAGTGTAGAACGGGGGATTCTACATAGGGGTGTAGAAAAAACTAGGTTCCACATAGGAGTGTAGAACGGGAGGTTTCCAACAGGTGTGTAGAAAGGGAGGTTCCAACAGGTGTGTAGACAGGGGGGTTCCAACAGTGTGTAGACAGGGGGGTTCCAACAGGTGTGTAGACAGGGAGGTTCCAACAGGTGTGTAGACAGGGACGTTCCAACAGGTACAGAAATGGAGGTTCCACAGATGTGTAGAAAGGGAGGTTCAACAGGTGTGTAGAAAGGGAGGTTCAACAGGTGTGTAGAAAGGGAGGTTCAACAGGTGTGTAGAAAGGGAGGTTCAGTAGGTGTGTAGAAAGAGAGGTTCAGCAGGTGTGTAAAAAGGGAGGTTCAACAGATGTGTAGAAAGGGAGGTTCCAACAGGTGTGTAGAAAGGGAGGTTCAACAGGGTGTGTAAACAGGAAGGTTCAACAGGTGTGTAAAAAGGGAGGTTCAACAGGTGTGTAGAAAGGGAGGTTCAACAGGTTTGTAAAAAGGGAGGTTCAACAGGTGTGTAGAAAGGGAGGTTCAACAGGTGTGTAGAAAGGGAGGTTCAACAGGTGTGTAGAAAGGGAGGTTCAACAGGTGTGTAGAAAGGGAGGTTCCAACAGGTGTGTGTAAAGGGAGGTTCAACAGGTGTGTAGAAAGAGAGGTTCAACAGGTGTGTAGAAAGGGAGGTTCAACAGGTTTGTAAAAAGGGAGGTTCAACAGGTATGTAGAAAGAGAGGTTCCAAAAGATGTGTAGAAAGGGAGGTTCAGCAGGTGTGTAGGAAGGGGGGGGGGGGGGGGTGGTTCCAAACAGGTGTTTATAAAGGGGGGTTCCAAACAGGTGTGTAGGAAGGGGGTTGCACACAGGTCAGTGATTCAGCACAGGTTCAGGCCAAGAGCAGACTCTGCCCAGAGAGCCGGACAATGGCATTATAAAAAATGACATAAAGAACCAGTGGACGGTGCTAGTGTCAGTGTCAGTGTTTGTGTGTGTGTTAGTGTTAGCGTTAGCCTTAGCGTTAGTGTTAGTGTTTGTGTGTGTGTGTGTGTGTGTGTGTGTGTGTGTGTGTGTGTGTGTGTGTGTGTGTGTGTGTGTGTGTGTGTGTGTGTGCCTTTATGTATGTATGTATGTGTGTGCATGGATATAGACGTGTTCTGTCTGCAAGTTTTGTGTCTGTCCCGTGTTTGCGCATAACTCTTTCCCACACTGTTTGGAGACTACATGTGTTTGTGTGGAACCCTTTCCCACACAATGTGGTGAGACTACATGTGTTTGTGTGGAACCCTTTCCCACAATGTGGTGAGACTACATGTGGCGGTGCTACACTTCAGAACTAATGCTTTCATTCTTTCTTCTCTCCCCGACTTTCCCCTGTCCTCAAAACACGAATGCTTTCTCTCTTTTTTCTCTTTTATGACCTTCTATCCTACTACACTAATGCTTTCTCTCTCTTTTTCTCTCTTTATGACCTATCTCAGAACACTAATGCTGTCTCTCTTTTTTCTCTCTTATGACCTTCTGTCCTGATAACACTAACGCTTTCTCTCCTTTTTCTCTCTATATGACCTTCTATCCTCAGAACACTAATGCTTTCTCTCTTGTTCTCTCTCTGTATGACCTATCCCCACTATACTAATGCTGTCTCTCTTTTTCTCTCTTTAAGACCTTCTGTCCTCAGAACACTAATGCTGTTCACACGTTCCTCTTTTCCAGTTCTTCTGTCCCCAGGAACTAAACAAATGCTTTCCACGTTTAACTCTCTTTCTGACCTCCATCTGCCCAGAGCAAAAAAAAACGCATTCCACCTTACCTCTCTGTCCTACCTTCTTCCGCCCTCTGATGATGTCCACCTTACCTCTCTGTCCTACCTTCCTCCGCCCTCTGATGATGTCCACCTTACCTCTCTGTCCTACCTTCCCCTGCCCTCAGAAAACTGATGATATCCACCTTACCTCTCTGTCCTACCTTCCTCCGCCCTCTGATGATGTCCACCTTACCTCTCTGTCCTACCTTCCTCCGCCCTCTGATGATGTCCACCTTACCTCTCTGTCCTACCTTCCTCCGCCCTCTGATGATGTCCATCTTACCTCTCTGTCCTACCTTCCTCCGCCCTCTGATGATGTCCACCTTACCTCTCTGTCCTACCTTCCCCTGCCCTCAGAACACTGATGATATCCACCTTACCTCTCTGTCCTACCTTTACCCTCAGAACACTGATGATGTCCACCTTACCTCTCTGTCCTACCTTTACCCTCAGAACACTGATGATGTCCACCTTACCTCTCTGTCCTACCTTTACCCTCAGAACACTGATGATATCCACCTTACCTCTCTGCCCTACCTTTACCCTCAGAACACTGATGATGTCCACCTTACCTCTCTGTCCTACCTTTACCCTCAGAACACTGATGATGTCCACCTTACCTCCCTGCCCTACCTTTACCCTCAGAACACTGATGATGTCCACCTTACCTCTCTGTCCTACCCTTTCCCTGCCCTCTGATGATATCCACCTTACCTCTCTGCCCTACCTTTACCCTCAGAACACTGATGATATCCACCTTACCTCTCTTCACGTCCTTCCTCTCTCCTCGATGAATCGGCCCCAAAGGGTCACTACCTGACCCCACGTGACCACGGCGTCAAAAGACGCTGTCCTCATCCAGATTCAGGTAGCCAGATCAAAGAGAGAAGTGGCAGTCTGTTCGTCTTTGGTTTTCATTGTTTTCAATGCTGTTTGTTCTGCCTGAAGATGACCCCACAGGCCGAAGCAGGCTGTTTGTAATGTCATTTGTTTGTTCCTTTTGTTTGGCGGCCCAGGAATTCTGTTTTTGTTTTTTGAGCGTGTAACGGCCTGTCTCATGTGAAAGCTATACTGGACATACTTTGTGTTAACGGCCTGTATCATGTGAAAGCTATACTGGACATACTTTGTGTTAAACGGCCTGTTTCATGTGAAAGCTATACTGGACATACTTTGTGTTAACGGCCTGTTTTCATGTGAAAGCTATACTGGACATACTTTGTGTTAACAGCAATGCTTCATGTGAAAGCTGTACCAGCTAGACCTTGGCTTATGTTGACCCTGTTAGTCGCTATGTTAGAATAGGTCTAAAGTGGAACAGGTCTACCTGTGAACGAATCTGTTTTCGAACAGATTTTTAACGGAACAGGTCTACGTTTAGATAGACCGATAAGGTCTACGTTGGAACAGGTCTGTTTTCGAAACAGATCTTTAACGGAATAGGTTTATGTTTGGATAGATCGATAGATCTACGTTGGAACAGGTCTGTTTTCGAATATGTCTATAACAGAACAGGTCTACGTTTGGATAGATCGATAAGGTGTAAGTTGGAACAAGTCAGTTTTCAATTATGTCTATAACAGAACAGATCTACGTTATGATAGATCGATAAGGTCTATGATGGCACAGGCATATACTGGAACAGGTCAATGTTGGGAAAGGTCTGTATTAGAACAGGTTTATTTTGGAATAGGTCTGTAGATGAACAGGTCCATGTTGGTACAGGTCTGTAATGGACACACACCAACGTTGGAACAAGCCTATGTCGGAAAAGATCTGTGTTGGAAAATGTCTATACTGGAACATGCCTATTTGGAAAAGATCTATACTGGAAAATGCCTATGTTGGAAAAGATCTATACTGGAACATGCCTATGTTGGAAAAGATCTATACTGGAACAGGTTTATGTTGGAAAATGTCTATACTGGAACAGGTCTATGTTGGAAAATGTCTATACTGGAACAGGTTTATGTTGAAAAATGTCTACACTGGAACAGGTTTATGTTGGAAAATGTCTATATTGGAACAGGTCTATGTTGGAAAATGTCTATATTGGAACAGGTTTTATGTTGAAAAATGTCTATACTGGAACAGATATATATTGGAAAATGTCTATACTGGAACAGGTCTATGTCAGAACAGGTCTAAATTAGCACAAGTTTTGTGTTCAAGCAACTCATAAAGTTTTCGTTAGAGCAGGTCTATGCTGGAACAGACCTATACTGATGCAGGTCTATGTTAGAACAGGTGTACGTTGAATAGGTCTATAGCAATACAGGTCTGTGTTAGACGAGGTCTATGGTGGAGCAGAAAGATGACGATAGTAGACATAATTACGGTGAAGGAACAGCATGGCTAGCTATCAGGCATGGAGCATGATCTAGCTCTGATGTACAGATCTCACTGTGTTCCCCACCGACTCCTATCTCTCTCACAAACCGTCACTGGCTCCATCTTACCGTTACTTTTCTGTCACAAACCCCTGACATGTTCAGTATGAGCATCACTCCTGTGCAAAGACAGCCCCCATCGCCCCCTGCCCCATTCTGTCTGCTGGAAGCAGTGAGTACTCACCCGGCATTGCTAGAGCACTCAGAATCGGCATCCATGTCGGCGACAGGGAAGGCTGCAAGTACCGCCGTCATTGATACATCGACATCTGCTGCAGCCGTGTCGGGTGTCTGCAATCCCTGGCGGTCACGCCCAGTGTTGACTGATCACTGGCACCACACCGGAAGGCTCTCCGCTGCCGGCTGGCACCGCGCTGCTAGTGTGTCTTCAACCCCATGACACGCCACCCCACTGCTGTGTGTGTGTGTGTGTGTGTGTGTGTGTGTGTGTGTGTGTGTGTGTGTGTGTGTGTGTGTGTGTGTGTGTGTGTGTGTGTGTGTGTGTGTGTGTGTGTGTGTGTGTGTGTGTGTGTGAAGGAACTGACATGTTTAACCGTGTATATCTTAACAGCTGACTCATCTCTGTCCTGGTGGCTGTAAAAAGCTGAGTTCTCTGCTCATGTGTGTGAAAGAACTGACATGCCTGCTCAAATAGGTGTGGACAAATTGTCCTATCTGGTCAGATGTGTGTGAAAGAATTGTTATCTCTGCTCGGATGTATGTTAAAGAATTGTTACATCTGCTCAGATGTTTGCTAAGGAATTTGTTATACCTGCTCAGATGTGTCTGGAAGAATTGTTATGTCTGCTCAGATTGTGTGAAGGATCTGTTATATCTGCTCAGGCAGAACTGTTCTGTCAGCTCAGCTCAGATGTGTGTGAAAGAATTGATATATCTGCTCAGATGTGTGTGAAAGAATTGCTATATCTGCCTTGGAGTGTACTAAAGAGCTGACATGCGTAACAAGTCATGTGTTGAAAAGTTGACATGCCTAACTAGTCATTTGTTAAAAATCTGACATGCCTAACTAGTCGCTTGTTAAAAAGTTGACATGCCTAACTAGTCATGTTTTAAAATGCTGACATTTCTCACTTGTTATGTACTAAAGAGCTGATATTTCATACTAGGTATGTATTCAAGATCTGACAGGTCTTAACAGTTATGCGTTAAAGAGCTGACACATACTCATTAGTTATGCACTAATGAGTTGACAGGACTAACTAGTTATGTGTTGAAGAGCTGATATGTATAACAAGTTGTATGTTAAAGACATGGCATGTCTCATTACCTTTGTGTTAATGAGTTGACAAGTCTAACTAGTCATGTTACAGAGTTAACAAACTAGTTATGTGTTAAGTAGCGACGCGTCTGAATAGTTATGTATTTAGAAACTGACTAGTTATATATTAGAGAGCGACTTGACCAAATAGTTATGTACTGAGTGACATGACCAAAAGGCTACGTATTAAAGAGCTGACACGTTTAACTGGTTACGTTTTAAAGAGCTGACAAGTTTAAGTAGTCATACATCAAAGGGCTGATACTTCTAAATAGTTATGTATTAAGAGCTGACATAGCCAAATAGTTATGTGTTAAAAAGCTGACTTGTCTAACTATTCATGTATAAAAGAGCGACATGACCAAATAGTTATGAATTAAAGAGCTGACATGACCAAATAGTTGTGAACTAAAGAGCGACATGACCAAGTAGTTATGAATTAGAGAGCTGGCATGACCAAATAGTTATGAATAAAGAGCGACATCAGCAAATAGTTATGAACTGAACAGCTGAAATGATCAAATAGTTATGAATTAAATAGCTGACATAATCAAATAGTTATGAATTAAAGAGCTGACGTGACTGACCAAGTAGTTATGAATTAGAGAGCTGACATGACCAAATAGTTATGAATTAAAGAGCGACATGACCAAGTAGTTATGAATCAAAGAGCTGACATGACCAAATAGTTATGAATTAAAGAGCTGACGTGATCAAATTGTTATGAATTTAAAGAGCTGACATGACCAAATAGTTATGAATTAAAGAGCTGACATGACTGACCATGTAGTTATGAAATTAAAGAGCTGACGTGATCAAATAGTTATGAATTAAAGAGACATGACATGACCAATAGTTATGAATTAAAGAGCGACATGATCAAATAGTTATGAATTAAAGAGCGACATGATCAAATAGTTATGAATTAAAGAGCGACATGACCAATGTAAAGCTTACAAAATGACCGATCTACAGGTTGCATAACCACACAGAGAATAACCGACCTGCTGAGCTGCACAGAGGGGTCTGATCTGTTTACCTCAAACGCAGACAGAGAATGTTTGACCTATTTGCCACACGGACACACTGAGGATAGGGTTTACGGACTCAAGACTCAAAACTCAGCAGAAGTTTGTTGTCTTCAAGCAGAGAGAGAAATTCACTCTTTCGGTACACCAACAGTAGGACTGCTCAAGTTTTTAAAAAAGTATGAACACTGAAGTATATTCGGAAACACACACACACACACACACACACACACACACACACACACACACACACACACACACACACACACACACACACACACACACACACACACACACACACACACACACACACACACACACACACACACACACACACACGCATCACTCTCTTTTCCCCATCTGCAGTTGACAGCTCCACAATGTTTTTTTTCCCTTTTTCACTGTGCCTGCCCTCCTCACGCCTCATTCCCCTGTCTTCCTCCGCCTAATCCTTCCCACTTTGACTCTTTTACCCTTCCTCTACCTAATCCTTCCCATTCTGACTTCTTTCCCCTTCCTCTGCCTAATCCTTCCCACTTTGACTCTTTTACCCTTCCTCTACCTAATCCTTCTCATTTTGACTTCTTTCCATTTCCTCTGCCTAATTCTTCCCACTTTGACTTCTTTCCCCTTCCTCTGCCTAATCCTTCCCATTCTGACACTTCTCCCCCCCCCCCCCCCCCTTCCTCTGCCTAATTCTTCCCATTCTGACCTTTCCCCCTTCCTCTGCCTAATCCTTCCCGTTCTGACTTCTCACCCCCCCCCCCCCCCCCCCCCCCCCACTCTCTGCCTAATTCTTCCCATTCTGACTTTTCCCCTTTCCTCCGCCTAATCCTTCCCACTTTGACTTCTTTCCCCTTCCTCTGCCTAATCCTTCCTATTCTGACACACCTTTTCCCGTTCCTCTGCCTAATCCTTCCCATTCTGACCCCTTTCCCCTTCCTCTGCCTAATCCTTCCCATTCTGACCTTACCCCTTCCTCTGCCTAATGCTTCCCACTTTGACCTCTTTCCCCTTCCTCTACCTAATCCTTCCGACTTTGACTTCTTCCCCCTTCTTTCTGCCTAATCCTTCCTTCCCATTCTGATTCTCCCCCCATCCCCTGCCTAATTCTTCCCATTCTGACCTTCCCCCCCTTCCTCTGTCTACTCCTTCCCACTTTGACCTCTTTCCCCTTCCTCTACCTAATCCTTCCCATTCTAACCTTTCTCTTTCCTCTGCCTAATCCTTCCTATTCTGACCCCTTTTCCTTTCCTCTGCCTAATCCTTCCCATTCTGACCTTTCCCCTTCCTCTGCCTAAATCCTTCCCATTCTGACCTTTCCCCTTCCTCTGCCTAATCCTTCCCATTCTGACCTTTCCCCTTCCTCTGTCTAATCCTTCCCATTCTGGCTTCTTTCCCCCCTTCCTCTGCCTAATCCTTCCCATTCTGACCTTTCCCCTTCCTCTGCCTAATCCTTCCCATTCTGGCTTCTTTCCCCGTTCCTCCTCTGCCTAATCCTTTCCCTTCCCATTCTGACTTCTTTTCCCTTCCTCTGCCTAATCCTTCCCATTCTGATCTTCCACTTCCTCTGCCTAATCTTCCCCATTTTGATCTTCCACTTCCTCTGCCTAATCCTTCCCATTTTGACCCCTTTCCCCCTACCTCTGCCTAATCCTTCCCATTCTGACTTCTTTCCCCGTCCTCTGCCTAATCCTTCCCATTCTGACTTCTTACCCCTTCCTCTGCCTAATCCTTCCCATTCTGACTTCTTTCCCCGTCCTCTGCCTAATCCTTCCCATTCTGGCCCCTTTCTCTTTCCTCTGCCTAATCCTTCCCATTCTGGCCCCTTTTCCCTTCGTTTCACAACTGTATAATTGCATCCAACTTAACAAAAGTATCGAGATTTAATAAAAAGAACAAAACCCATACACATACAGTAACTATGAAAAAGGAAGTTACACACAAGAACACTCCCAAATTTCCACCCCACTAGCAAATAATTAACAAATATAGTGTGTGTGTGTGTGTGTGTGTGTGTGTGTGTGTGTGTGTGTGTGTGTGTGTGTGTGTGTGTGTGTGTGTGTTTAATGGTGACAGAAGTCCCCACCCCATCTGCAATTCTCAAGAAACATGGTCAGATTGTAACGGGACTCCTCATCTCATCTGCACTAATCCCTGCAGACGGTACAAACGGTACAAAAGCCATGACAAGAATGAGGCAAGTGATGGCATGGTCAAGTGTGACATGTTACACATTGGCTTGACAACTAGGGCAAGTAGCAAGGAATGTGAATACAAATTATGAAGGAAATAGTCAGAAACAAGAAGTATCTGAATAAATATACTAAACACAGACATAAGCAAATAAACGCATACATATACAGATAGGTAAGTAAGTAAACAAATGAATAAATAAATAAATGAATAAATAAATAAATGATGCGACGGACTCCGAATTCCTGTCTGGATGTAGAGACTAACAGGGCAACGGAACTGACAAATGGCTTGGTAACAGCCTTTTCTTCCGACAGACAGACAGACTGATCTGTTTGTGTGCAAACCTACAGACAGTGACTGCCGTGAGGTACATACACGCTGAACGTGCAGACATCGATGGAGAGGGTGAGGGAGAGAGCGAGTCACGAGGCGGCCTTTCACATGACACCGACATCGGAAACTGCCGTCACGGCTTCTCCCCAGACTGCCGATCGATCGCTGGAAACACACGCTCCGTCAGTTTAAAAATAAGAATAACACACACACACACACACACACACACACACACACACACACACACACACACACACACACACACACACACACACACCAACAACAACAACAACAACAACAACTCTCTCTCTCTCTCTCTCTCTCTCTCTCTCTCTCTCTCTCTCTCTCTCTCTCTCTCTCTCTCTCTCTCTCTCTCTCTCGTTTAAACGCAAGAGCATCAGACGTCCTTGGTATTTTCATAATGATTTTGTTTTTGTTTGTTTTCCCGATGTTGATCAGATCGCAGAGGAAAAAATGAGCTATCGACTGAAGCTGATGTCAGCCCACTTCACGTTCCTCGACACTCGCAGAATCAAGGCCTCCACCGTTGTGCAAAGAATCTGGTTAGTCGGTGTTGAAATCTTGTTTTACACGATGGAGTGACTGACTGAACCAACCGTGATACTGCCCCTTGTGGTTGTCTCGGCTATAAACAACATGAACTGAATTGGACTCCATGTGAAAAGAAGTTTGGTTGATCCTTTGTGTCCTCAGCTGGAAACAAGACAATTGGCTGTTCCCATCACGAAACAAACAGTGACAATTGGCTGTTCCCTCCACGAAAACAAATAGTGACAATTGGCTGTTCCCACCACGAAACAAATAGTGACAATTGGCTGTTCCCACCACGAAACAAACAGTGACAATTGGCTGTTCCCCCACCACGAAACAAATAGTGACAATCGGCTGTTCCCACCACGAAACAAACAGTGACAATTGGCTGTTCCCTCCACGAAACAAACAGTGACAATTGGCTGTTCCCACCACGAAACAAAATGGTGACAATTGGCTGTTCCCACCACGAAACAAACAGTGAGATTTGGCTGTTCCCACCACGATACAAACAGTGACAATTGGCTGTTCCCACCACGAAACAAATAGTGACAATTGGCTGTTCCCACCACGAAACAAACAGTGACAATTGGCTGTTCCCACCGCAAAACAAACAGTGACAATTGGCTGTTCCCACCACGAAACAAACAGTGACAATTTGCTGTTCCCACCGCGAAACAAATAGTGACATTTGGCTGTTCCCATCACGAAACAAACAGTGACAATTGGCTGTTCCCACCACGAAACAAATAGTGACAATTGCTGTTTCCCACCACGAAACAAACAGTGACAATTGACTGTTCCTACCACGAGACAGTGACAATTGGTTGTTCTCATCTGGAAACAAATAGTGACAATTGGCTGTTCTCACCTGGAAACCAATAGTGACAATTCGCTGTTCTCACCTGGAACACAAATACTGACAAGTTCTTTCAGTTCAACACCTCGTTAAGATGAAGGTGGAAAACTGAATTGAATCCACACATTCTACTCACATCACGTTATTTGTTTGTGTAGGGAGTATTTTGATCACCTAGAAAATGATATTGCTTCCTTAATACACTAGTATGCTCTGAAGATGAATGTCAGTTTTACGAACAGTACTTTGAACTGCGAGGAGATGTAGATGAATGACAACAAGTCAGTCTTTGTTAGGAATTGAAGCAGACATGAAGCATGGACTGTTTCTCACCATGCTCACTTCTGTCGCTTCCTGCTTGAACAGAAGTGTAGGAGTGCAGAAGTAGACACAGGGTGAATGGTTTGGTGCAGAATGTGCGCATCTAAAAACAAATCCCCGACTGGCAGTCCCAACTTGTGCACGGGCACAGTCTACAGCCGACAGGAAATCGCCATGTGGTGCACTTGCAACCTATTGTAGTTGTCTGCCAAACGACAGGATTTCAAAGGAAGATGTATTTTATGATTTGTAAATGAAATTTCCAAGGCAAATCGGCACAGACAGACACTATAGCAACGGACAGACGCGTCTGCCCTGTGAACAGAACGTGACTGTTGGCTCTGGCTGCAGTCCCTACAGAGATGGAGCTGGACAGAGCGCCACGTCTGCCGTCATCCTGCGGGAACAGCTCGTAGCAAAGGTCAGGGTCAGCGCCACTGAACAGGAAATGACAGACACTGCGATGTTACACGACACTCAGTGTGGGCTACAGCACCTGAACAGGAAATGATAGACACTGTGACGTCACACAGGACTATAGCCACTGAACAGGAAATGACAGACACTGTGACGTCACACAGGACTACAGCCACTGAACAGAAATGACAGACACTGTGACGTCACACAGCGCTCAGTGTGGACTACAGCCACTGAACAGGAAATGATAGACTGTGACGTCACACAACGCTCAGTGTGGGCTACAGCACTGCCAACAATTCCAAGACCGCAGTCACATGCGTTAGAATTATAATTACCATTATTATTATTGTTATTGTTATTATTATTATTATTATTATTATTATTATCATTATTATCATCATTATCATTATTATTATCAATATTGTTATTATTATCATTTCAACTTATGATTATTCTTTACAATATTTCTGACATTCCAGCTTACCACTTTTCCAGCCTCCTATAGCGTCACTATCATTACTATATGATTACTATCATGACAATTATTAAAACTATCAATATACCTATTATAATTATTGATATACCTGTTAGATTCCATCCTTCTCATGATTTGTACCTTCCTTCTCCTCTTTGCACTTCCTGTCCTCCCCCCCCTCCTTCCCCGCCCCTCCTTTTTTTTTCTTTTCCCCCCTTAGTATTAGCATTAGTACTATTATTATCATTACTATTATCAATATTATTGTGGTCAATTTCTTTTTTTAAATTATATTTCTGTGTCATGCTCTTATTATCAGTACTATTATTACTATTACCGTTGCTATAGTTTGTTAGCATTATCATCATTATTGTTAATACGATTGTTATTATTGGTATTACCATCACTACCATTAACATCACCATCGCCATCACCACTAAGAGCATTGCCGCGGCAACCATGCTGTTCAGGACTCCTCTAACCCTCTCTCCTTTCTCCTGTGCTACAACTGCTATTCCATGTCATCACCAAAAGTGGTAGTAATCCTGTCTTTATCTCTTTTTTTAAAAAAAAAATGTTGATCACCATCATTACCATGTTCATTTATTCCTATCATCATTACTACCTAGACTCACATATTGTCTCCTTCTTAACAGACTCGTTTTCATCCAGCGCCCATCTTGCGCAGAAGTGAATGAAGCTAAGTGATTGCTTCTTCATTTTCGTTGTCCTAAGTGTTTGGTATCTTACCTGAAGAAGACCTAAGAGGTCGAAACGCGTCGTGTTTAGTCTTCTGATTGGTTTGTCCAGGGTTTTTTTTTGGGGGGGTGGGGGGTGTGGGGGGTGGGGGTGGTAGTGCGCTTTTAATTACATTTAGAATTTCTCCCATCGTGTTTTCTTTCTCGAGCAAGAGGTGAATAGTTTACAAACTCTCTCTCTCTCTCTCTCTCTCTCTCTCTCTCTCTCTCTCTCTCTCTCTCTCTCTCTCTCCCTCTCTCATGAGTGTATTTTGTCAACTTTGTATTTTCTAGAACTTTAGCATAATGTTGATATTATTCTGAATACGTAAGACTGGATGTTCTGAATGACTGTCGTCACCTCTCCCCTCCTTCCCCCGTTCATAAGAGGGATGCAACTAATGTTAGCCAATTGATAAATATTTAAGGAGTAACGTCCCTTTTGTAACATCGAAATCATTAGGGTGCGGTGTTCATTGACAAAAATGGACGGCCTCCGCTCTCCTCTCTCTCTCTCACCTTCTCCTCTCCCTCTCTCTCCACTCTCGTTCTCTCTCTCTCTCCTCTTCTCTCTCTCCGGCACTAAACTCCTCTCTCTCTCTCTCCTCCGCCTCTTTCATCTCTCCTCCTCCTCTCTCCTCCTCTCGGTCTCCGTCAACTTTAAAAATGGAATTTATTAATTGGGCATATGTTCTCTCCGCTCCCCCTCTCTCGTTCTCTCTCTCAGTCTCTCTCTCTCTCCGTCTCTCTCTCCTCCCAACAACAAAAGCCCCCCCCCCTCTCTCCCCCCCACTCTCCTCTCTCTCTTCTCTCGTCTCCCTTTTCAACTTTAAAGATGTATCCATATTTGATGCTGTCCTTATAACCTCGCTTGATATTGGTAGTAGAAACGCGTGCATGTATGGTGAATTGATATATGGAATGCCTTATATGTCAGGCCTACAGGTTTTACAAGAGACGTTTGGGAAGGAATGCGGGGAAGAGAGAAAGAGAAAGAAGAGAGAGAGGAGGGAGAGCGACACCAGAGCAGAAAGAAAGAGAGAGAGAGAGAGAGAGGAAGAGAAGAGAGAGATAATGAATACAGCGAAGAGTGGGGACTACAGACATACAGACCTACTGGGAGAGGCGAGTGAGAGACAGAGAGGTGATAGAACAGAGAGAGAGAGAGAGAGGATAAGTAGAGAGAGAGTTGGAGAGCTACAAGACCGCACAGACAGATAACTGGGAAGAGGGAAAGAAACAGAGAGAGAGAGAGGGAGGGGTTCATTATCGAAGAGTCCCGAGAGGGAAGGGGTTGGGAGGATCAGAGGAAGGCTAGGGAGAAAAAAGACTGGAGAGAGGATAAACATTAATAGAGAGGAAAAGTTGGTGGGAGAGATAAGAGTGGAGA
>JADBJO010003700.1:10000-11612 GCA_016801955.1 Conus betulinus | reverse complement strand
GGGAAGAGCGGAAAAGGCGGAGAGAGAGGGAGGGAGACGTGGATTTGAGCGAGAGAAGAGAGTGCGAGAGGACTTTGAGATAGAGGAGAGTGGAAAACGAGTGGGAGAGATGAGTAGCAGCGTGGGAGGGGGAGGAGAAGGGGTAAAATGAGAAGGCAAGAGGGATACGGGAGAGATAGAGTGGGATAGGGAGAGTGAGAGAAAATAAGAGAGGGAGGAGATGGGAGGATAGAGAGGTGGGAGAGAGAGTGGGAGAGAGAGAGGGGAGAGAGAGAGAATGAGAGAGAGAGCGACCACACAGACAGAGAGACTGTGCGTGTGTATGTGTGATGCGTGTATGTGTGTGTGTGGTGTGTGTGTGTGTGTGGTGTGTGTGTGTGTGTGGTGTTGTGTGGTGTGTTGTTTGTTGTTTTTGGAGTTTTAAGATGGTGGTGGGTGATGGTGTGGTGGTGATATGGGGGAGGGGGCGCGGGGATGGGGGGGGGGGGGGGGGGGGGGGGGGGGAGGAGGGGGGGGAGAGAGGAGGGGGGGGAGGGCCGGGGAGTATGTTAGTTGAAGGGACGCAACTGCTTTTTGCCCAATCATACGTAAATGTCGAGTAAGTGCCCACTTTGCAATGAAAAACGAGTATACTATAGAATGAATGGCGCTCACTATTACTTTAACATGTGCCTTCTCTCTCTCTCTCTCTCTCTCTCTCCTCTCTCTCTCTCTCTCTCTCTGTCAGTTGGGCTGGACTGTATCCCTCCCTCCCTCCCTCCCTCCCTCTCTCTCTCTCTCTCTCTCTCTCTCTCTCTCTTTCAGCATTTTTTTTTTTTTTTTTTTTTAATCATGCATGACTTAATCTTTTACGACTCTCCTTCATTGTAGTTCATCGTTTTCGATGTGCCAATTTTTTATATGCTTCTCCTCCTCCTCCTCCTCCTCCTTTTCGTCTTCTTCTTCTTCTTCTTCTTTTCTTCTGTCTCTCCTTGTGTCAGAGACTCCGTCTCTTTATTCTGTGTCTCCAAGTCCCCACCTCTCTCTCTCTTTGTGTCGCTCTCCATCCCTCCTCTCTCCCACACTCTCTTCCTCTAGTTTATATTGTGCATTCTCTTATTCTAAACTGCTATGTATTCATTATTGTTATGAGTTTCTATGCAGTTCCATGCAATGATTTCTTCCACGTATTTATTGTTTGAGGGCTGGATGAAAAAAGCCACTGATTTGTGCTTATTCTTTTCCCTCATTAAACAACATTTCGTTCGTTCGCTGGTTCTCTCTCTCTCTCTCTCTCTCTCTCTCTCTCTCTCTCAACTTTAAAAATTATTTATCGCATGTTTGATGCAATATAACCTCGCTTTGCATATTGCAGTATAAACGCGTGCGTGTATGTGAATTGATATATGGATACGCATGTATGTAAATGCGCTAAAAAAATTTTTTACAAGAGAAGGGGTGAAAAAAAATGGCGGGAGAGAGAAATAGAAAAATAGAGATAGAGAGAGAGACAGAGGGAGAGAGACAGACAGACAGACAGGGAGGACAGAGAGACAGAGTGAATGAGAGAAGAGGGCGAAAGACGGGAGGGAGGGTGAGAGTGCGAGGGAGAAAGTGTGGAGAGAGAGAGAAA